>ML800772.1:0-16947 GCA_009831015.1 Picea engelmannii
AGTGTTAGGTTTTGAACCTTCTAGATTCTTATTGAAATTCCACACATGGATAACTTCACATGTGTGAGTAATGGGGGTTGACTTGTTGTCCAGTTAGTATTGTGGTGGTCAACAAACTAGTTCAACTTGCAAGAGGCATAACTTTTTCACACAAGCTCTGATTGAGGTGGTTTTTGCACCATTGGAAGGGTCTCAATGTGTATAACATCGTCAACATGATAGATATTTTGAACCCAAAAGATGTCATTTGATGCTTTTTATCCCCCATTTCTAGGGATAACTAAGGAGATGATGTCTTGAGGCCCTCAGGTTGCAGACATGGAGTACTGAGAGATGGATTGACTGACACTGTCCACATACACAGATGGAAACCCACTCCACCACCCTACTTCTCTGATTCATCATGATGGCATTCACCACATCAACTTGTTTCCAGAAGATAATGGGTATAGCTCCATGAGGTACAAGTCATGTATTGTCGTAAGTGTCACTTTAGTACTTGAGGCATTTGCATATGTTGCAATAAATCTTCTCTTTATTATAGAACATCTCCTTGGAAATTATGATCTTTTCCCTGTTTTAAAGCTTCTCTTGATTATAGAATGTTTACTTAGAAATTATGCTCTTTGCCTTGTTTCACCTTGGTGGTTGACATTTTGTCCTAGTAAGTGGTTACCCTTCGGGAAATTTTTGCTACTAGGAGGTCTCCTTGATGAGTCATCGTACCATTCTCGATCATACTTATCACTTTCCATAGTTCATTCTTTTCGTCCCCTCATCTTTTGGGATTTTCGGGTGTACTGACCCAAGAAGGGATTGTACCTCATTTCATGGGAAGTAGGGGAAGAAGGCACATAGGGAAATGTAGTTGGAAAAATACAAAAGACAAATCATAACCTTCTAGATGCTCACCCAAAGAGGTATTGAGAACAACGAAATGTTTCTCCTAAAAGAATTTGAAGACCTACAAAATCAAACTCACATTATATAGATGTCCCGCTTGTCGAGGTGCATACACTTATGCGATGCCCATTTATTTCCATACATATGGCACTCTATGTACCTCTAGCTTCAAGTGATGTTGCAGTACTCTTTTCTTTCCATGTCTTATAGTACCCAATTGTTTGTTTTGGACTTTAATTAATTAATGGCAATGAAATGGGCTTGGAAAATGGTTGCATTGAAAATGAAGGTGCAACACACCCTCTACAAAGGAACCCATAAATGAGACAATGTGAACCCTTGTATGTCATGAACCCCATTCCCAAAAGTTTTACCCCCATCCACTTAACACTCTTTACATGGCTTGGGGAGGGTCCACCTAGGAAACACTCCTTAACTTGAGGAATGACTTACCCAATAGGTCACCATGACAACCCTGCCATACCTAAACTTGACAAGTTGCATAAGGTCTTTGGGCACTTGTTTAATTTGAAAAGGTAGTTTTGATGCACATGTTTAGATGGATATTGTATTAAATTTGATTTTACTTGGCATGATGCATTTGACTTGAGACCCCTGGAGGGAGAATCCACTTGTCTCTGTAGGACCTTGTTTGATGGACGTTGTGGAGGAATAAGCATAGCTTGGGCCTTCATTGGGGCATGAATCCCACTGGTTGGATGCCATGAACCACACCTTGGGAGGAGCTAGATGATAAACATTTCCTTTGGAGGCACGAGAAGACATCTTGGACAATGAGACCTAGCCCCCCTAAGCCCAATGTTTTGTCTTAAAGGCCTAAAACGTCACATTTGGGGCTAGGGTTTGACAACATTAGTTGTGAATTGATGAATATTTGACATGTTTTGATGGGGATAAACCCTAGCTCATGGAAGACATGGCCTTTGGAGTCCCAGCGACTCCATCACATTGCTCAATGACTTGCTCTATGTGCCAAAACGTCACCCCTATGGGGTATGACGCCATCTTTTAGGGTTTATTTTCTTGTGTAAAATTAAATTTGAATTGTAAAGGAGAAATTAGAGGAGGTCAACCTCCCTAATTGTGTTTTACCCTAATGATATGTGGACAAACTAGTTTTAAATGGCCTCCTATAAAAAGAGACCTAAGACATTTCATTTTAACGCAACTCACTCTCTCTTGAGTGAGAGACTTGGCTTAAATTTTCACCCTTCTTGGGAAAATCACATATCTATCTATTTGAAGCTATTTGGATGCTTGGTACTTGTCTTGTGGAGCAAAAGTGGTGCACTATCTCTTGGAGGCTCGTCTTTTGCATTTTGATGGAATGCTCTTGGTAGATAAGGGTTTATCTTGCTATTTTCTTGAAATTGGTAAGGAATTTATGCTTTTTGTTGGTGTTTCTTTCTTATTTCATGGGAATTATTTTCTAAACCCTTGGATGAGTATAATGGAATACACCCTCCACCAAGATTCATTATAATTGTTATTGTATAAGCTATTGCAAAAGGTTACTAGGAGATGTAAAAGGGCTTACACCCTCCTAGATTTACCTTGTTAGATTTTCTTGCTCTAGGGAGTAAACGGGTTCACACCCCTAGAGAAGTAGTAGACCTAACCTTACACAAGAAGACTCCATTACCCTTTGACAAGGCACTAATTCAAATTTGCATTGGAGAAATAAAATCATTGCATTGGTATACATGGAATTGCAAGATATTGTATTTGTTCAAGTTGGAATATGTTCCAAGAGTTATAAGATTGCTTTTTCCCTAAGGGCGTCCTCTTTTAGCCAAGGATTTCATGTCTATAATAAATTTAATGCTACAACTATTAGGGCTGCAACAAACTTCACATTCTTTCATCATTTACCCACTTTTCCATTGTTGAAATTTACTTGTAAACCTAGATTACTGTTCTACTGCTCATTGGCTATCTTTTTGAGGGTTTACTTGTTGATTTCTATGGTTGGAACTTGCTATTGTAGAAATTGTTTTCTAAATCTATAAGGCTTCCCTAATAGTTTTTTGATAACTTCATTCTACAACCCTATTTCACTTTCAAAGTTTGTGCTTAAATATTGGGAATATATCTACATGTTTAGTCACTTGATTGTCCAATAAATATTTGGTACTTTTGATGGTTAATTCTGCAGTAACTAGCTCTTTTCATTGCCTATATATATTTTTATTTACTTCTGTAATATAGGACAAAAAGCTTCACTTGCTTGTCCCCTTGAATTTTGGGCTTGTATCTTGATCGTTTGTCTTGTTTTGGGCAAGTACAACTCTCTTTTGCAAGTACACTATACTTTGGTATCCTACCCTTATCAACAAGACTCTTATCCATGCCCTTCTTCACTTCCTAACTTGACCTATAAGGTTTTCACTTTACATCACTCCACTTTCCATCTCAATCCCCCATAGGGTCGCTGAGATTCCCCCCTTGTGGTATTTTTCATCATCACTAAAGTGAGGGGAGTGTCTACCTAAGGTGACAGTGGGTAGATACTCTCACAGTTGTCCCACTTTTATAGATTGGGTCGGGCTTTGTCCAACCTACAAGATGTGCGATAACATTTTGGCACCGTTGTCGGGGAGGATTTTGAATCCTCTTTCATGGTCTAATGACACTTTAACAAGATTTGATCCCAAAGCCTTCACCCCTAGATTTCCTGGCGACTCCATTGAGGAAATATACCCCCTCCATTTTTTATGAACACTAAGTTAATATAGCGACTCCATTGAAGTGACATCCTAGATAATGGAAACATGGCATCAAGGATTTACCATAGGAATTCCATAATGTATACCTTTCTATTGACATTCAAAATATCCCTAGATATGCAAATTATTTCTCTATGGAGTGGAGGGCAATTTTCCCCAAATTCAGTGGTGACCCAACTCTAACAGTCACCCATGTTGTAAATTATGTGAGGTATGCTTCAAGTATAAATTTATTGCATGAAGACGTGCTAATGAAAATTTTTGTATCTTCTTTGGAATCAAGTCAAAGGAAGTGGCTTGGACACTCGTGTAATCCAAAAAGTATTAGGTCTTATACAAAACTTTTTGAATATTTTCTCAGGTATTGGGGGTCAACTACTCAGGATTTGCAAGTTACTTTCCAAGAGCTCAAAGATTCCCTTTATAGAGAAGGTTTTCCAGTGGATGGAAAGACAACAATTGAAGAATGTGAAATTGAGGAAGAGTATCACCCACCACATGCAAAAGAAGCTCTTGAAGAACACATGAATGAAGAGAATTCTCAAGAAGATCTCAATAATGAAGACCCAGATGAGACATCAGTGTCGATTATCCCAGTTGATGAAGATGAAGTTGTCTAACCCCGATTTCCTCCTGCACACAAAGATGAAAAAGTGATTAGTCCAAAAGATGCAAATATTTTCATGGGGGATCTCTCTGACATGGTTGATCAACATTTTGACGATTTCATACAAGTTGGGAGATGTAGATGGGATGTGAGTTGCTTCATTTTTTATAGGATTCCGATTTGAAATTGAGGGTGGTTCTCGTGCAAGAGGGGTTGAGTTTTCATCTTTAGGGAATTGGTCTCCACATGCATATAATTTAGATTCTTGGCAGCCCGATGATGATATGGCCACAGACTTATTCCATCCATTTGAGGATGACTTGTCGCAACATACTCATGATGACTCTCAGCCATCCCTTGAGAGTTTTAATGAATATCCTTTTGATGACTTGTATTTGTTCTATGAAGATTTACAACCACCGTAGTGCTCATATTTTGATGGACACTAGGTTGTGGCCAACCTAGAGCATTCTAAGACTCACGCTACCAAACATAAGTATTTTTGTCTTGGGATTTTTGGTAGGGATTTGCAAATAAAGAAGGAACATATTCTGGGTGTGGGAAAATATTTTTTCTCTAGACCCGAGGCCGTCCCTTACCTCATTTTCTCTTCTCTAGGAAATCATCATGTTTTATCGGGATCTCTTATCTCCTCTCAACATTTAGGGAGTGATGAGTTTTTAAGTAAAGATGAAGACAATTTGTCATCTATACATGGTAGTCGTCTTTTAGAGATGGATTGATCGAGATTGTGGCTATTCTTTCAAGCAATATTTCCAAGATGATCAGGCTTGTGGTTTCTCTTCCCAACAAGATTTCATCCCTCCCACGCATCTCCATGAGTTTCGTTTCATGATTGATTATATGTATATTTATGCTCATGATTATTACGTGCTTGACTTATCATTGTTGTATTACATAATTAAGCACATTTGGAGATAGCTTGATGATATGATCACCTGGTTGCATTGGTTGTATGATTTCACCTAACATCCACAACATTTGATCACCATGGGACCCAAGTAAGTAGGTAGGTCATCTTGCTTTCTTGCATTTACATCTTGATTGGTCATGGTATTTTAGTTTCATTTCATTTCTGATTTTAATTTTGCTCTACTTGCATTATTGATTTACATATTTTGATTTCATTATATTATATGAAAATAGTACAAAATTTCCTTTTCTAGAATTAGTTGTCAATTTTGAAGTTTTAGATTTTGATTATATGAACGAAGGGTGAATGAGCCACCATAGATTTTACAGTTTGTTGTTCCAGTGTGTGTAGGAATAGGTCTAACCAAGAGATGTTGAGGTTCTCATGCACTCTACGATGAGTACATGTCCCCAAGTAGGAGCTAGATGTTATCCCCCATTTCTAGGGATAACTAAGGAGATTATGTCTGGAGGCCCTCAGGTTGCAGACATGGAGTACCAAGAGATGGATTGACTGACAATGTACACATACACAAATGAAGACTTGCTCCACCACCATACTTCTTCAATTCATTATGATGGAATCCACCACATCAACTTGTTTCCGAAAGAGAGTGGGTCTTTATCCATGAGGTACATGTCAGGTATTGTGGTAAGTGTCACTTTAATACTTGAGGCATTTGAATATGTTGCATTAAAACTTCTCTTGATTATATAGCATTTTCTTGGAAATTACGCTCTTTTCCCTGTTTCACCTTGGTGGTTGACATTTTTTCCTAGTAAGTGGTTACCCTTGGGGAAAGGTTTGCTACTGGGAGGTCTCCTTGATGAGTCATCATACCATTCCCGATCATACTTATCACTTTCCAAACTTCATCCTTTTTTTCCCCTCATATTTTGGGATTTTTTGTGTGTACTGACCCAAGAAGGGATTGTACATCATTTCATGGGAAGAAGGCCCAGAGGGAAATGTAGCTGGCAAAATATAAAAGACAAATCATAACCTTCTAGATGCTCGCCCAAATAGGTCTTGAGAACAATGAAATTTTTCTCCTAAAAGAATTTGAAGACTCACAAAATCAAACTCACATTATATAGATGTCCCACTTGTTGAGGTGTGTACACTTATGCAATGTCCCTTTGTTTCCATGCATATGGAACTCTGTGTACCTCTAGCTTCAAGTGACATTACAATAATATTTTCTTTCCATGTCTTATAGCACCCAATTGTTTTTTACTTTAATTAATTAATGGCAATGAAATGGGCTTGGAAAAAGGTTTCTTTGGAAATGAAGGTGCAACACACCCTCTACAAAAGCACCCATAAAAGAGACAATACAGACCTATGCCATGAACCCCATGCCCAGATGTTTTACCCTCATCCACTTCACACTCTTTACATGTATTGGAGAGGGTCCACCTAGGAAACACTTCTTAACTTGAGGAATGACTTACCCAATATGTAACCATGATAACCCTCCCATGCCTAAACTTGGCAAGTTGCATAGGGTCTTTGAAAACTTGTTTAATTTGAAAAGGTAGTTTTGATGCACATGTTTATATGGATCTTGTATTTGTTGGACACATCGATTACACAGAGAGGGGGGGTGAATCAGTGTGACATATATTTTACACTTCTCACAAAACTTCTACTATATCTTCTTCTTCATTTGTAAGAGAACATTCTTCACTGGGAGTATTATAATCAGAAGATTTTGGAGAGTCTTTACCTTTATTGTCCTTGATGGATTTGTCTTCTTTGTCTTGATATACCTTCTCTAGCTTCAACCATAGATCCTTGGTGGAAGTACATTGTCCCATGCTTTCTTTGACAAAACTGGAGAGTCCAATGAAAATTGTCTTGAGAGGTAATGCATCATTCTTCTTTTATCCCTTTTGATCTGCAAACTTTGACTTATTCTTCAAGGGAACTGATCCACCAATAGATTCTTTCCAAAAACCTGCTCCTTTTTCCCTCAAATACCCTTTCATTTATGTTCTCCATGATGAATACTTAGTCTCATCAAATATTGGAACTTCATCATCCATTTGTGTGTCCATGGATATCTTCCAAGATTGTTAATGCTTATAGTGAAGGCCTGCTCTGATACCAATTATGGGAAGAAGAATGACTCCCCCTATGGGTATGTCTCCCCCTATCTTCTCTGCAAGATGAACAATATGCTACCACTGCAATCTGCTTCTGCTGCAAATGCTACTACTCAACTAGAACATAGATCAACTTCTCAAGAATGATTTTCTCTTCATATGACGATTCTTAGACCTATCCATGCATCAAACTCGTGCCATACCATATGTTGGAGCCGCCTTTGTTTTTTCTAGCCCGTCATAAATTTCATTTTTCAATGCTCGAAATTGAAAGAAGGTTTTCGTATTTTTTCGTCTATGGTTTAAAATCTCTGAAGCTTTATCACGCAGACAACGATGATTATTGTATTCTCGAGGCGTGTCCTACTTTTCGTAAAAATGTTTCCTCTTTTTGTTCTACCTCAGGATCTCGTTGGTCGGGTATTATAAATCACATAGTTCACACGTCCCGAGCTACGAAACAACGAAATTAATTTAATTTTTAACCCAGGGCAGTGACAAGGGTAAAATATTTCCTAAGCCATGATTAAACGTCATCGGGTTTTCGCACCTCGACGTTCGCCAAACCCAAAAGTTTATTGTCGTAGCCCCGATAGCCGAGAACACAAAGTCCTTATTTAAGTAACCCGGGTCAAGGTCAAAAGTAAAAGCTAAACCATGGTAAAAGTTCTGTCGGCAATTCGCCACTCGACGTTTTCTTTTTTAAAAGTTACGCTGTCTAAATCCCGACTCGCAAAAAGATGATAAGGATACAAACATAATTAATTAATCACTAAATCCAAATTTATCATCCCTTTTTATTAAGTCGTATTATCGCGATCTCACGATTTTGTAGCTCGGCATGCAAACCCCCCGGAAACTTATTTTTGAAGCTCCGAGTCGTGATATGGCGAATATAATAATTATGAAATTAATTGAGTTCCTAATCACAATTACGTTTTTATTAACCAAAATCGATCATCGCAGTCTCAGGTGTTAGAGGTTCAAAGTGTTAAAGTAAAATCCCCGATATAGCGAATATTGAAATATTGATTAACGTTGGTAAAGCCAGATTAATTAAGCTAAATCAATTTATATCCCGTGTTTCGATGCTTGCATGTTTTACGAGGTAACCTTATTCCTTTCATGCACCAACTGATATTTCAAACCGCCAAAAAATTATGGCATTAATTAGGAAATAGGGCAAATCGACAAATAAAGATCGTATTTTTATGGCAAAATTTATTTCAAAAAATGATTTGACAGGCCTGTTCTGAAAGGTACCGAGTTTTCGAATATATATAAGAGCTATGGTTCATTATAACAAATGCATTTTCATATTACGCAGAGCACATTTTCTCAGTCTGCATGTATATGTATTTTTATCGCAGAAGAGCTAAAGCAGAATCTCCAGGCATGGCCCCGCGAAAAGCGTCCAAGGCCAGTGTAGAGGTTTCGGGACAAGGTTCAGACAATGTCGCTGATACTTCGCCTCGAAGTATCGATTCAGTCCCAAATTGAACGTTTGTTTTAGATATTCTGTAGGCCGAATTGGTGGATTATTTCAACGACTCCAGCGACAATGAAAAGGATGACATAACCACCAAGTATAAAATCGTCATTCAATCCGGAATGCACAAGGTAGCAGCCAGGCCACGATTGCTTCCATATTATGACATGGTCCAATGGGCATTAGACCATGTAGACATACCGACCAGAACCATCTAGAATGAGCAGAAGGTCACCATTGGGACTTTCAGGCCTGAGCATCTGCAAGCCCTGTATAAGCTGCCCGCAACATCCGACTATACATATGGCGCCTAATTCTTGGACGAGTTCAAAACGAAGGAATGTGAAGAGTATGATAAAACCATGTCTAGTTTAATAAAAGATTAGGTTTCGCACGCCGCGAAGTTTAGGGCTGACAACCACGACATATATTCAATAGCCTCCTTAGAATCGCAATACAAGTATGTAGCTATGATGACAAGCAAGTTATACGGGAGAGAGGACACCTCACATTTTTTTCTTCCATGGGTGCCTCTAATGTTTCGAGTCGCCGAAGGCTATTCCTTCAACTGGGCGAAAATGCTGTCCGACAGCTTGACCAGTCGGGTCACAGAGTATCGGGCTCAGAAGGAGACCAGGAAGGCGTCTTCGTTTTTCATGTTTGCATACATTATGGACGCCGTGTGTTTTTTAAGACCATTTCCATTAATGAACTAGAGTTGGACCCCAATATAAGATGAGCCTATCCACGTTTATCATGTGAAATTGTGGGAAAATAAGGCGACAGATTTTGTGTATGAAATTTTCAATTGGGTGATGGTGCCTCTGCATGTCACTATTTTCGGTCACCTGCCACCCAGGATTTCAGACAGTATAGTAACAAATCTGAGCAGTATAACAAATTGGTATGTAGAGGCCGAATTTTCATACCTCAGAGTTTTCGGGGCTTCTGTTCCCCCACATGCATTGCCATTGTTCATTCCTGACAAGCTGGCTTGTCGTGAAGTCGCCAGACAAACAGTAATCGGTGGTATAAGTAAGGATCTTAAGGGATACTCAAAGAAGGTATGGCCACCTTTTCCTGTTCATTTAAATTCTTATTCTTTATTAGATTTTGGGCATGCCAAAGCTGAGGCAGTAGCCCTGGAGGACCTAAATTTGGTCCTCATTGAATACAAAAATCACGATCCGCAAAGGGTTGTGAGCAATCATCTGGCTAGTTGCGGGCTAAACAGATTTGAACATGAGAATTCACCCTCGAATGACATTTTCCGAGGCGTAAGGTCCTATGTCGAGATTCTAGCTCGGATACAAACCTTGGCACCCGAGGAGAGAGCCGATGTTCTGAAGTTCCAAGAACATCGAAGCAGTTGTCTGCCCGCAGTGTTGCGAGGTGAGAGTCCAAGTATGACAGAGGGGAAACAAAAGGATGCCGAAGGCTCTAAGGATGTGAACCCCGATCAAGAAAAACACCAAGACAAGGGAGAGCAAACCAAGAGTCCGAGAGCAGAAATAAAGACTCTCGACCCTCTGAGGAAGAAGAGTTCAAGAGTAGAAATAAAGACTCCCGACCGTCCGAAGAAGCATAGTCTGAGAGCATAAATAAAGACTCCCGACCCTCCGAAGAAGCAGAGTCTGGTTACTACTCCGAGAAAATTAGCAAAGCAGGTCGGAGAACCTATCACATCAGTTACTCCCTTGCAATCAACTCAGGGAAATATTGATGTAGGATGGATCTTCAATGAAGAGTTGAGGCCTATAAGGGTAGAGGAACTCCCTCCGAATGAGTTTTTCTTCGATAAGAAGAGAAAGGCAGTGGTAAAAAGGGAATTTTATCAGGAAGGAAAGTCAACGACCAAGAAATACAAAGTTATAACTGATGGAAAAGACAAGAAAAATGAACAATTCATGACTGAAATAGTGGGGACATTAGGAGCATATGCCTCCGCGAATCAATTTTCAGTCAGGCTTTTAAAAAACTAGCTTAAACGAAAAAATCGCCTCATTAAGACCCTTGAAGCTAGACTAGCCACCGCAACAGAGACTGCCAAAGACCAGGCGAGCGTAGGAATAGAGCAGACCAGGTTGGTCAATAAGAACGAGATAGAGCTACTCAAGACTAAGCTTGAGTAAGCACAACTGGTGATTCGGGATGGTCAGATACAAACGAGTCAGCAACAGGTTTTGATCCAATAGCTGCAAGCTAGGGTGGAAATCGCCGAAAGCAAAGTTATAGATATCAGGATGTTTCAATCCCAGGCGATGGAGATTCGGGGTAGAGTGTCTGCGGCCCAACGAAGTCTACTCAGCAAGGTAAAAGAGATTTGGGACAACTGCTTGCTGGTAAATCAATTTTTGGAGAATTTAAACGCCAGAGAAAGGGAAGCTGGAGTAGCACGGGTTGCTTTCCAAGAGGCTGTGATAGCCACAAACAACAGGGATTCGGGAAGCACTCCCAAGTTCACCATTCCAGAACAGACCAGAGGAAACATTCTATTGAAAGAATGGGAGCACAACATCGTGGAAGGCAAGCTGCAAGCCAAAAAGGTAATGGATTCCTTAGAAGAGGCCTTTAGTGCTATAGATGGGCATTGATTGCGGAGGCAATGCCGGGGCGTTGATTTAGACGAATATGGCACAAATATCACTTGATCTAAAGGAAAAAGAGGAAAGAGACTCGGCCGAGATTTCCCAAGTGACTATGGCAGACATAGTCCAAATAGATAAATGTATGATCAAACCAAGTGCGCAATTATGCGCTATCAACATCGTAGACAAGGAGATGGAAGACAGGCTGCCGCAGTTAGCCCGAGAATGTTATTTTTTTGAAGCCAGCTGTCAAGAAGAACCATCAAGGCTGATATCTTAGCTGGTCGAAAGGTGTGTCACCTGTACTAAGCGCGCGCGAGGGCAAATGTCTGGCACCAAGTGAAGACAGAGAAGAATAAATGGATCGATTGCTCTCTTCCCTTCATAACCGAAATTTTGTAATGATTGAGATTCTATTGTAAAATTGTATAAATATACCACAGAAAGAAAGGAAAAAGGTTGGACCTTTTTGTGTCGATTGTAACAGATTTTTTTACACTTTGAGAGTTAATACAAAGCAAATATGAAGATTCTCAATTCCGTCACGACTGTGTTATGAGTTTGTTTCCTTGTATCTCATATTTCATTTCATTTCATATTCATAACTGATGAATGCTTCGTTATAATTTAGTACGACCACTACTATAGCGAATGAATTTTGGTTTTCTGTAATTGTTTACTGTTTTTCCTCTATACCAGCTATCAGCAGGTGTAAGACTAGTCAACACTTTCAGAGTTCCACATATATTTTATGCTACATCGGTTATTTCCTTACAACTTTCCTCTCCTGTTTATACGTGAGATTCTCCCTTGATAGGAGCCTTACATCATAGACAACTAAATGCTTTTCCCTCCACCTCGTACATTTTATTAAGATATAACTCAGTTACGGGAAAGAGCCTTTGATTTGCACCCCGTTTTATTTCCGAACCGTAAATTCTCTTTTATACAACCAAATTGAGACAACACTTATTTTCTCCCTGAAGTTTTATTATTTTTATTGATTCCCCATGACTGTCCCGGTGCCAACACAACCCAACATTGAACCCGGATTATCAAATCAAACACACATTGCTTTAAACCTTTTCGACACTATTCTTAAAACAACTACTACCCGGGCTGAACTCGAACGTTCATGGGCAGCAATTGAACATGACATAACCATCCAGGAACAGTTGGAAGCTAGACAACGCTAACGTAGAAATCTTCCTTAGTTTCCTTTGCTGAAGGTTGACGTTTCTCTCTTCTCCACCCTTTACCCACTTTCGGATGCCTAGAAACTGTACTTCTAAGCCTTAAGTACAGACTCTGGAACAACACCATACATCATGAAGCAAAATATATGTCAACAATGAATAAAGAATCAACCACGTGGGAAAGCGTGACTCAGATATGGGGGATCAACCATGCAATGAACCATTCTCTATGTTACATGTCCTGGACATGAAACATGAGCCTATCCAACAATATTTTGAACCATTGGTCATAATCCCGCACAGTTTCTCTCATTTTTTTTTTTAATCTCCGTAATGAATTGATATTTTGACTTAGGTTTTAGGAATTCCTTAAGCATAAATTTCTTGATTTCTATCAGGGATCTAGTATGTCCCATTGGAGTAGTGGCCTTGTAATTCATGTACCACGTCAATGCTTTTTCCCTCAAAGAAGTCTCCAATTATGTGATCTTAGATGCTTCGTCTATGATCCGCTTCACAAACCATATTGCCTCACATGTGAACCAATGTTGTTTTGCATCATCCTTACTTGTCCCATGGAACATGGGTAATCTTAGTATACTATCATGATTCACCATCCTCAATCCCAAACTATGTCCTCCTGACTGACTGCTAGGTGTTAGGGATATTGGTATTGATACTCTTCCTAGAGCAGTAGCATTGACTTTGTCTTCTTCTTCATTCATCACTTCTCTTCTTTCATATCCTACTCTTTCCTATACTCTAATCCCTATGCTATCTGTTGTTCTTTCTTATTGGATACAAATGCACAAGGTAGGTGGTTCAAATGGGGGGTAACTCCATATTCTTCTAACATTTCATGTGAGGGAACCTAGAGAGTTTCCTATATGTAGTCGCACAAGACTATCCTCTATCACCAACTCCACTTTCCTCCTCTCGGGGTACCTTCATCGACTTCTCCTACCTCTTCTCCTCTACTCTACACCCCATCCTCCTCTGAATTTGCAACATTCTACAACATTCAAGGGGTTTGGGATTCATCTTCTTGGCCCCTACTACCACTATTTATGGTATCTCCACTGGATACTTTACTCTCAACACCATGCCTCTTCACCAACCTATCCTCATCTGTATTCCTCTCTGGCACAACACACTCTCTTGCACTTCCTCATGGTGTGATCTCCTTCCTCTTCATTTTGGTCCTGGCCCCTCGTTGTTCACCCCTTTCTCCCTTCCTTTTTCTTCTCTATTCCACTTTCCTCCTTGACTCAACTCCTTTCTTACCTTTCGACTCTCTCTCTCTCCCCTTCTCTTCTAGGTCCATCCTATTCCTCACCTCATTTCAAAAACTTTTGGATCCTCTTTAGCAAGTCCATCTCCTCTCTCACTTTTCCCCCACATTTTATTTTTTTCAGACACTCTAGCAACTGTGCAGAGGGTTACATGAGGGTTTTCAGGTATTTGCATGGCACTACTAGTTATGGATTGTGCTACCAAGAAAGACCAATATTGGACATACATGACTTTGTTAATTCAGATTGTGCTGGAGATCTGGATTGCAGAAGATCTACAAGTGGGTATGTGTTTAACCTATTTGGAGGAGCAATCAGTTGGATGAGAAAAATACATTCTATAGTGTCACTCTCAACTAAAAAAGTTGAATACATGGTGGCCACTCATGTAAGTAAGGAAGCAATATGGTTACATAGATTGTGTTTAGATATTGGGTTGGTACAACAAGCTATAAGGATAGATTTTGATAGTCAGAGTGCAATCTTCCTGGCGAAGAACTCATCTTATCAGTCAAAGACAGATGTTCAGTATCACTTTGTGAGAGATGTGGTTGAAGAAAAGAAGTTGTTGTTGATGAAGGTGGACACTTTAAAGAATTTTGCAGATTCATTAACAAAATATGTGAGCAATGAGAATTTCTCTTGGTGTAGAGAATCTATGACATTTTTTCCCTATATTGTTGACTATGTAACCCTGTAACCCCCTGTATGCAAAGAAAACAACAAGTGACATAATGTTGGGTATGTCTTATATTATTTGCATGACTAGACCTAGTTTTTGCATTGCATAGGGTGTGTGGGGGGGTCGCATAGGGGATTTTTATCCCCCATGTCCAGGGGGTTCAGAGGGGGGTGGGACCCCCCTATAGAGGGGTTTGAGGGAAACGTCGTCGAATTTCATTTTTTTGGCGTTTTTTGTGTCCATTTTTAGTGGGTTTTYGACACATGGTTTTCTAAATCTGGTTAAGGAATTAGGGTTGTTGACTAATCTGGGTCAATGGATTGGGGTTTTGGATGCCATGGGATCATATATATATATATATATATATATATATATATATATATATTGTATTGTATTGTAAATAATGAAGAAGATGATGAATAGAATATTAGAGGTGCAACTCTAAACAAGTTGATGGTTTTCTTGGTTTGGGTTTCCAAGGTAAAATCTCTATGTATTGTGTGTGTGTGTATGTGGCATTGCATTTTTTTTTATAAATACCACTCTCTTATACACACATCTCTTATCCATAGATTCCAAATTGAGAAAAAAAATTGCTCTTAATAATGTTGATGTTGAAGCATGAGCAATTTGTTAATGTTATATTTGCAAGCAAGATAACCTACATGAGCTCAGTTTAAAATCAAAGAAGTGTGTAACCATCAAAATGATCCACTCGTTAAAATATTGTAATCCTTAAATACTTGGTAGAGGAGTCTGCAAACTGAAATTTCCACAGTGAGAAGTGGGGAGGGAAAGTTAACTTTGTACCCACAAATCCTCATTTCATTGAGGATGTTTAATAAAAACTAATTATGTGATAGCAAGACAATGACAATGACAATGACATTGACATGTTAGATTATTGTGTGATGACTATGATCTCTTTTGTTCTAATTACTGAATCTGAATAATATTATGTTAACCATTCATTGAGTTGATTGTAAAACTAGGCCCCCAATCTCTATCAAGTGCTAATGGTCGTATGTTCTGGTTTGGTTTTCAGCCACTCCAATTATTATAGTGAACTATCATGATGTTTGTATGAGAACTGTGAATAATATTAGTGAACCAGGTACATTATAATGAGAATGGTGGATTCTTGTTGAACAATAATGCTTCGGAAGATAAGAGATAAGTTAAAGATAGAATAGAGTATCAAAATGATTAAATATTTTACTATCAATGTTTAAATGGTTAAATATTTGATTAATATTTGTTTAAAGTAAACTAATTTGAATAAATTTTTTTTTTTTTTTTTAAATTTATTTTGTTATATATTTTTTTACTTTTCCAAAAGATTAAGTAAAAAAATCTCCAATAATTTGTTTTTAAATTTATATTTCCAATGCATTAAATTATTAAAATTAGTTTATTAAATTTATTTGACTCATTAATTATGTGTTAAATTTTTATGATAAAGTGAAACTAATTTTAAAATGTTAAATCTTTTTGAAATGTTTATATTATTATATTCAATCCAAACAATTAAGAAACAACTTAATTACCTCTAAGAACTCTATAATAAAGTTCTTTTATAAATAAAAAAATAAATCTGGATTCACAAACCTTGGGTTTAAAAGTTTAAAAATAATGCTTGATTTTTATATTATTGTAATCATATTCCCATATAGCAAGCAACCACTTAATTACGTCGAAAGGCGTACACCTATTGACAATGGGCACATTTAATAGGTTTTTAGTTCTTAATATGTTTTCTATGGACAAGATTAAATATGCCTAGAATATTCTTAGTCGTCACAATAAATAAACGGCTCTGATTTCATCCATTAACTTCCGAGCTGTTATAAAGACATCCGTTTATATGTTTACTTTTTTACATTTACCTAATCGTGTTTAAAAATTACTGTGTTCACTAACTTATTGCCACGTCTACCTGATTAAAAAATATTAAGATATTCGCACAGAATGGTGGCCGCGTTTCGTTTCATTTCTGTGCTAACGGTGTTTCGTTTTAATATTCCTTTCGACGTTAATCAGCCACGTAATTGTGGCTGTGCTAGTTAAGCTCTTTTATAATACTTGATTCACGACCAAACCCCAATTTTAAAAGTTTAACCAACATGTTTGCAACCAAATCCTAAATTTTAAAGTTTAACTAAAATTCTATGTACTCCCAAATTGACTAGGTCCACATCATGGATGTGTGGGCATGTCTACATCCTCTTACAATGAAGAACAATGCTCAAAGACCTCCTAATAATTCTCGATTGGTCTCAACGGTTTCTAGGAGCTCAATGATATTAGTGTTGGTTTCCTGCTCATTTTTTCCATCTAACTCTCAAATAAGGGTAAGCCCACATGATCCAAAGTATTTGTTTCTATTGGCTATAATTTTCAT
>ML800772.1:22190-36438 GCA_009831015.1 Picea engelmannii
GGAAATGATTTTATGATACAAGTATATGGATTTTCTTAGTTCCCACTTCATAACGAGTTTCTGCCTTGGATGAATTATTCAAAATTCCATAGGGTCTGGTTCCTATATGACTTATATAGGGTCTCTTTAATGTTTTCATGCGGGTAAACCATGTCATCCATCAATGAAAGGAAATGCACTAATGTTGTCCCATTCACTCTCAAGACTTTAATAGGAGTTTTAGTAGGGTAATGCGTGCAACTCCTTTGCTTTTACGTATTTTTTCAATTGGTATGAATTTTATGCTTGGTGGAGGGAACCCAGAGGTGTGCATGATATTATTATGGGATAGAGACTAATATAAATAGCAACAGATGGGGTTGGAACCCTGTCACAAGGACCACGATGCACATGCAGAGTCTGTTATAGAGGAGAGACAGGTGTCCTCTGGTCCTACAACATGAGCAAGAACAAAAATAATTGGATTGGAAGAGACAGGGGTACTCTATTCATGCAAAACTTGCAAAAGGGAAGGGATCTCAATTGCTAAATTATTCAATTTAGATAGGCTCAATACATAGCAAGTACTACAACTAAAAAATAAATGTGTTCATTATATTAACTCTAAAATGATAATACGATGTAGTCTCTCCCAACTCCTGTACCTTTCAAACTTCTAGCTTCTACAGTTCTGCCTAATTTAACCAACAATATACTCCGTGGATTATACACCAACTACAATTACTATGATCCCCTATGAAACAAGGCACTACTCACAAACTACTATTATTTTAGATAGGAACAAGATCCTATTTTTCTCAATAACATAATCACCTAGCAGCTGTCAGATCTCATGAGTGAATCGGTTGTGCATCATTGAGTAAAAATAGTGGCTCTTGAACATTTTTGAACTGAAGAGGGTCTTTGTTTAATGGTGCCTTAAAATCATTGTAGATCATTTCTCCATTTTGATGGCTTAAGCATATCTACGGTGATGGTTATTTTAATCCTATGCTAGACCTAGGAAGAATCATGTGCAACATTTTCATGGATGAGCTATTGGACTCCTTCTCTTATATTGATTTTCTTCATGCTTCTATAATAGTATTTCAAAGGAAAATTTTCCAATTGCTAAAAGTTTTTCATAATGGGAAAGTATCCATTGCATGGCGATAATAAATAAAATTTTCAATGGATTTAAAGTTTAGTAATTAAAAAAATCCAAACCAAGAAATTAATGGAAAATGAAGTTAATGTTGTTTTGAGATGATTTTAATATGGGTGAAATTAGTTGGTGGAACTTTTACCTTCTCCCATTGGAAATTCATAATTGAAAACATGGAAAGCATAAAATATAAGTTGTTTCCTATCAATTTTGACCTAGAAACACTGAATACCATAAGTAATTCTCAGAGTCTCAGTGAAGCATAGGATATTGAGATGCCATGTGATGTTTATTGAGATCAAGGTGAAATCCAACAAAAATATAATGTAGTTATAATTATGGATATGAATGTACAACCGCAAGCCATAGATGGAGGGCATGCCAGATTGACAAAACTCTGAAGATGGATGGATCTCAGCTTTGATAAGGCATCCTATATTGACAAATATTTCAAGTTGGATGTATTTCATATTGGTAAATTTACCTTGAAATAACACATTAAAATATTTAGAAACGTACCTGCAAATAATTTGTATCTCGTAATCCTCTATTTATAACACAGTGCCCAAAAATCTCTCTAAAAATGGTCAAATGGTTCCCAAAGCAACCAACTCTACATCCTCACTCTTAGACACATGGAAAATTTTGAACTTCTAACGTATGATTTCCCTATCTGTTACTTGTCTTTAACTAGGATGGTTCAACCAATTTAAAAAACCAACCCTCTTTATTAATTATAATTATTTACATTTAATTTTTAGATGTGTAAGCCCAAATGAACCACAAAACCATTTTCATTGACTATAGGTTACATACACATATTAAATCCATAGGGTTGAAGAACATGTTTTACTGACTACCCTTAATATGGTAGAGTTATAACTTGAAATCTTTCTTTAGAGTTTTAAGAGAAAGTACAATTAACAAGTGTTGCATGGCAGCATAGTCCCTGCCGGGTTGAATTGGGAATAAATGCACAGGGATAGGGAAAAAGTAGCGGAGGCAGATGAAAACTACAACGGAGATGTGGCAAGCAACATGAAACACATGTGGTATCCATGCAGTAAATGTCATGTGGCCCCTAGAGTCCCATTTATTTTTTGAAACTATATAATCTATTTTTCCATGTTCAAAATTTCTGTCTATTTTATCTCTATATGTGCTAGCACAAAAAAAGTTATATTAAAATTAAATAAACACAATTTCTTGACATTCAACATAGTGGAAGATAAAAATCTATGAGGACATATATATAAAAGGAGATAAAAAATAGTTTTGAAATTAAATAAACACAATTTCTTGACATTCAACATAGTGGAAGATAAAAATTTATGAGCACATATATATAAAAGGAGATAAAAAACAGTTTTATTTGAAATATATCAAAAAATAATATTGTCTATTACATATTCTTGGAAATTTAAATGCGTTTGTCATATAGACTGGGATTGGGGCTCCTGCGGACCATAAGAGAAATATGTACAAGAAATAAGACTGTGGAAAGAAGAAGTGGGCAACGGTAGAGTGTAATACCTGAAAAGAATAAATTGAAAGGTATCAATCTTTGGCTAGACATTTCTATTTAAAAAAGTGGAATAACTGGATTGATAAAGAAAGTAGGATGTGATCAGTATAGACTTACATTGATGGTACATATCACCCCTTTTGTTATTTGCTTATTGATGCCTTTTTATTGTTGCCGTCAACAACTACTAAAATCATGGCAACTGCCTGTTGCCTTTCGTCGACGACCTGCTTCAATTCCCTCTCGAGCCATTCTTCAATGTAGCTTCTCAAGGGGGCGACGTTTATCTCATTCCGGATTTTAATGTTGAAAAGTTCCTTTTCTAATTCCCTTAGATTGATAGAAAGATTACACATTGCCTGATCAATTTGTTCATTCTGTACCGAATAATTGACTAGCCAGTTGTCAATGTCATCTTCACCATATTCAAGGATGATGTAAAACTTTTCCAAAGACAACGCCTTAAAAACATCAACCTATTTATCGAAGGCTTTCTTAGTTAAGGGAAAGAAGTTGAAGATGAAGTTGGCATCTTGGAATTCATTGGTCCTTCCGGCTAAGTCTATTTTGGTCAGCTTTGTGAATAATTTTTCTTTCTTTGATATGGCTTGTTCACATGACTGGACAATGAGATATAGGTTCTTCACTTTTTCTTTCCAGCATGCATTTAATTGAATGATCCGGTTTTTGGATGGGATATCTTGTTGTATTCTTCCCATTTCTGTCATGTTGTTGACAATGGTGCCAAAAGGAAGGACCATGTCTAAATAGAAACGTTCGAGCAAATTATCTGCCCTTGTTTCAAGGGAATCCATGGTTTGTGATGTTTCCCACAACTCATCAATCACGTCCATTCTTTTCTTTATATTATTCTCCACATATCCTCTACATGATGCAAGGAGGCTAGAGGATCCTTTTAACTTGGATGCATGGGTGGCAGGCATGGGTGGCAGGCATGGCTATTGCCAAAGGACTGTCAAGCAATGGCATAGGAATCAAAGCTTCTTCCAATTCCTTAACCCGGTCCTTCAGTGTGGCATTCTCGACCTCAATTCCTCCAATGGAATCATCAAGAGAATATGCGGTCGCTATGTGAAGTCAATAGATTTGGGACGACTGTATGTTCGCAAGGTTAACATCTGAACGAGATTTTCCTTTCTTATTTTTTACATCTTTTTTTTCAATAATTAATTTTTTGGACTGGCTGTAAAAAACAACGCTCTGGAACACGAAGGATTCATATTCGTCAAAATTTTTGGTATCAGCTATGTCCATTGGACGACTATGCTAGATCGTGTCTCTGGGTTGATCAAGGTTGTGGAATACGCTATCTAGATCAGGCTCAAGTTCCATGTTCTCACTCTCAATTTTGGGCTCTTCCGCCTGTCCCACAATTTTTTTTCTCTTCTTGTTCATGAGAAGCTTGTGAGAACTATCAATTTTAGGGTGAGGAGGGTCATTATCTCCTCCCCTGTTTGAAGAATTATGAGTTTCTTTTTTGTTGTGGTGGGTCGTTGGAGTGATGCTCCGGGATGTCGTACTTTTGGGAGTGCTATCCGTTGATTGAACACTCTTCTCACCAGGGCCTTTTCCCTGTTGCTTGTACAATTCAGTGGTGCTTTGCAGTGTGTCTAGGTCACCGACATCAGAAGCATGAGCGTTATCGTCAGTGTCTCTATTTTCAGTCAGGTGTTTTTTGAAAAAAGAATTGTCGAAGCCAAGTGTTTGTAAATGTTATAAATTTTTTTTATTAGGGTCGAACCCTCTTAGGCTTTCAACATATCTTAGGTTCAAGTTGTTGAAATGGGATAGAAATTCGTTAATTTTGTTGACGTTCCTCAACACGAAGTCTTTGACTTTCCAAGGCAGAGGAATGAACTACTTTTTTCTCTTCTCTTGGAATAGATGCAACCAATAGTTGTATTGCCTTGATGTTTCTGTAACAAACATTCTGTCTATAATGTGACATGGAAGGAGAGCAGGTTTTTCCTTGGAGCCAAAAATCCTTATCACAGTGTAATTATCCATATGTTCAAGTGCCCCCTTCCTGTCCAAAAACTTGGTTGCCTGGTCAGATATGTGGGGAGCATCTTCTCCTAACAACAAAACTTTGAAAACAGACACAAAGCCATTAAAAACCTCATAAAAACAGTAGGAGGTCTTGTGCTTCCACAAGGCCTGGTACCATAACGTTACTGGGTTGAATTCCCAGTTTACCTCCTTGGACAGAGATAGTTTTGGAAACTGGAAACAATGCGCTATCACAAAAATCAAGTAGGATGACATATAAAATTTCTTCTCCTTTTTGAAGATTGATAATTGGGAACAGATTTCATGGGAAATTAGCTTGCCCCAATAAAAAATGGTTTGTTCCTTGACTGTGAAATACAAAATATAAAGAGCCATGTGGGAATTAATTGCTGTGGACACCTGTCCTGTTATTCTTGTAAACAACTAGGCAATTTCCCAGAATGGATTTCTAAATGAACTAACCTGCAAGCTTGTGATATCTTCAGGAACTGCCATCGGGTCTTCCAGGAACTCGGGAAAAAGGTCCAACCCGTTATTATGATTTCTTAGGAACTTCTTGGAATCTTCTCCTTTGAAAGTTAATGTTGGATCCGAAAATCTTAACATTTGGCGGAAGACCTGAGGTGACAAAGAAACAGAAGAGTGGTCCTGCGGTGGAATAATTCTTTGGCATGAAATATATTTATCGACGCACTAAGAGACCAGCTCCTTATAGTAAAAAACTTTAGGGACACAGCCTGCACGAGCAATCTCAGAGGTCCAAATTATTTCGTTCTAGGCGGCAGGGATGCATAATAAGAATATGCCCTGGACCACTGGAAGTTCCAATCCTTGCGCCCGAAGATGTTCATTGTATCTCCACAGAATTGTTGTCGCGTTGATGCCATCGATTTATGAGAATGTTCGTTTGCTCTAGAAGATGGTTGAAATGAATAGTTGGAGGCGATAATATAACCCTCTGGAAATGTTGGTTCAATGCTTATGAATGGGAAATCTCCTCTAGCCTTTCGCTCATTAATGACAATCTCTACGGGTGTTGCATGATGAGATGTTAGTAGTAAAGCTTACTTATTGCATATTTAGAAGTGAGAAGGTGGTAGGTATGATGAAGAGAAATTAAGGATTGGAGGTTTCGTGAAAGTTCCAACCCAACGATGTGCGAACGACATTCCATGATTTTGAAATCAACACTCGAAAGGGATAATATAACCCTCCACAAATCTTGGTTTAATGTGTATTCTCCTCGAGCCTTTCGCTCATCAATGAAAATATATACGGTTCCTGCACGATGAGCTGTTAGAATTAAAGCTCACTAATTGCATATTTAGAAACAAGATATATATATATATATATATATATATATATATTTTTATTTTTTATTATAGACAAGTGCAAAGGTGATAGAGACGGGGAAGATAAAGAAAGGAATGGAAAGGTATGAAAAACAGTCAGATGAGATTCAAAATAGGGTTACGGGGGATACTGAGGAGAGGTGAGTGTCCAACGGACAAATTTTATGTCTCAGAATTTTTGACTGCAAAACATGTAAAACGAAAGAGAGCATGATGGGGCAGTTCAGCGGCCGATTTGTACATTTTTGGAATTCTGGGAAAGTGGCTAAGTATGGAATAGGGAAACGGTCGGTCAGAATCGTTTTCAGAATTAAGGATTGAAGATTTCATGAACGGGCCAACCCGACGATGCACAAATGACATTCCATGACGTTTGAAATTAACACTCAGAAGGGATAATATAACCATCCAGAAATTTTGGTTTTATGCATATTAATGGGAGATCTCCTCAAATCCTGGTTTAGTATTAACGCTTGCTAATTGCATACTTAGAAATAAGACCTTATATATATATGTATATATACAATATTTTTTATTAAATAAGACTCTTATATATATACATAAGTATAAACAACAGTCATACAGGCTTGAAAGTAGGGTTGCAAGCGATACGGAGGAGAGGTGAGCACCCGACGGTCAAATTATATGTCTTTATAATATATAGATAAATCTCTCTCTCTCTCTCTCTCTCTCTCTCTATATATATATATATATATATATAAACAATCTTTTTTATTATAAGTGAAAAATATGGGGCAGTCCAGCGGACAGTTTGTATATTTGCAGAATTTTGGGTGCTATTTGCAGGTCATGGAACAATGAAAGGGAAATTTTGAGCCCACCTGTTTGGGAACCCACAATTGAAAAAGTGGGTATGAAATAGGAAAAAGGTCGGTCGAACTCGTTTTTGCTAATATATTGAAATTTGTAATAGATATCCCATTACCTGGAAATATCTTTTCTGCATCTATATCACAGAATTCTGGGTGTTATTTGCAGGTCGCGGAACAATGAAAGGGAAATCTTGAACCCACCTGCCCGGTAGGCTGCAAGTGAAAAAGTTGGAAAGTATTTGTAATAGATATCCCATTACCTGGCAGAATATTTTCTGCATGTTTATGTACAAGTTGTCTAGGAACAATTATTATGATGGTCTCCTCGAGGCATGGTGATTTGTTAGCATTAAACCTCAGTTATTGCATACTTGGAAAGAAGTGAAAAGGGCACAGGCATATGAAACAACGATTAGGACTTCTATATTTCTTGAACCCTCCAACGTGACGATCCGCGAAAGAAATTCAAAGAAATGGCGAGATATGGAAAGTGGATGGACGGGCTTCAAAATGGGGTGACAACAGTTTTAGAGGAGATGTAAGGACCCGATGGTCAAATTGTATGTCTCAAAAGTTTTCATTGCAAAATGTGTACTGCGAAAGAGGGGATGATAGGTAGACTATGTAATACGGAAGATGGTATGATGTGAGAGTCCTGTTGTAAATTTGTATATCATGGAAGTCAGGGTGCTATTTGCAGGTCACGAAACAATAGAAGTGAAATCTAGGGCTCGCCTACCCGGGAATCTGCAATCAGAGAAGTGGCTGGGTATGGAATGGGGAAGTGGTCGGTCAGAGTCGCGATATAAAAGTACGAGTACAAATGTGAACCCGCGCAGCTAGACATTTTCAGAAAAATGACTAAGTAACGAGAAAGATAAAGTATAGGGAAAAGAGAAATGAGAATTTGGTTAAGTATAGAAGACGAAAAATAAGGGTTAATATATTCACATCTGTAATAGATATCCCATTTCTTGAAAAGATCTTTTCTGCATGTTTATGGAGAAGTTCTATACTTATTGCATATACTTGGAAATAAGTGCGAAGGTGGTAGGCACAAAAAACAACGACTAGGAATTGGAAATTATCTGAACCCGCCAACTCGACAATCCGTGAAAGAGATTGCAAGAAATGGTCATGGAAAGTGATCAGATGGGCTTCAAAATAGGTTGACAAGGGTTCCCGAGAAGATGTGAGGCCCTGATGATCAAATTGTATTGATCAGAACTTTTGAGTGCAAACTGTGTAACACAGAAGAGGGGATGATGTAGGAGTTCATAAGTCAATTTGTATATCGCGGAAGCCGGGGGGCTGTTTGCAGGTCAAGAAACACTGGAAGTGCACTCCGCCTGTCCAGGAATCCGCAAGCAAAAAAGTCGGGTAAGTATGGAATTCGAGGCGCGAAAGAGATTCCAAGAAATGGTGAAATATGGAAAGCAGACGCATGGGATTCAAAATGGGGTGACAATAGTTCCCCAGAAGACGTGAGGACCCAAAGATCAAATTGCAGGTCTCAGAACTTTCATGTGAAAAATGTGTATCACGGAAGAGGGTATGATGTGGGAGTGCGGCAATAAATTTGTATATCACGGAGGTCCGTGTTGTTTGCAGGTCACAGAACAATGGAAGTGCAATATAGATCCCGCCTTCCCGGGAATCCCTGATCTGAAAAGTGGCTAGGCATCGAATGACTAGTGGTTGGTCAGAGTCGCGATATAAAAACACGAGCGCAAATTTGAACCTGTGAGTCTACCAACACGCGTATTGAGACATTTTCGGAAAAACAACTAAGTAACGAGAAAGAGAGAGTAGAGGGGAAAAATAAACTGGAATTTGGTTAAGTATAGAAGAGGGAAAATAAGGTCCAATATATTCAAATCTGCAATAGATATTCCATTTCCCGGCAATATCTTTTCTGTATGTTTCTGGAGAAGTTGTATACATATTGCATATACTTGGAAATAAGTCTGGAGGTAGCAGGCACAAGAAACAACAACTAGAAATTGGAAATTTCCTAAACCTGCGAACTCGACGATCCGCGAAAGAGATGT
Organism: Picea engelmannii; assembly: GCA_009831015.1. NCBI lineage: Eukaryota > Viridiplantae > Streptophyta > Pinopsida > Pinales > Pinaceae > Picea > Picea engelmannii. The sequence goes on from ML800772.1 coordinate 31,127, forward strand.
CAAGAAATGGTCAAGTGTGGAAAGCGTTCGGAGGAACTTCAAAATATGGTGACAAGGGTTCCCGAGGAGATGTAAGGTCCCGACTATCAAATTGTATATATTAGAATAGTTCAGTGCAAAATGTGTAACACTGAAGAGGGGATGATGTGGGAGTCCAGAAGTAAATATGCATATCGCAGAAGTCAGAGTGCGGTTTGTAGGTCACAGAACAATGGAAAGTGCTCGGTCATAATCTCCATATGAAAGCATGGATGAGAATGTGAATGCGTGAATCTTCCAACCCACGTAGCCAGACGTTTTCGGAAAAAAAAAGACTAAGTAACTAGAAAGAGAAACTATAGGGGATAAAAGAGTGGGAAAATAGAAAGGTAGAGGGCAATTTTCATAAGCGGGAATTGGTTTCAAACAAGCCCCATTGTTGTAAAACCATCATTTTCTAGTAATTGTCAGCAAATGCTTTGTTGAAGATTAGATTTTATTGCAACTTGTGGGAGTAATTGTGTTCTTGATACATTCTTCCATGACTTTAACATATTAACTTAAGTATTAAACTTCTTGCATGATGGGTTGTTAGCATTAAAGATTCATAATTGCATGTCTAGAAACAAGAATGATGATCTTGCTGCAACATTGTGATTTGGTCTTGCTATGTTCTATCTGCATCATGAATAGAATTGAACGTTGGTTTGAAACTGCCTGAAATTCATTTTTGTTTCCATAAAAGCTTGATGGATCAACACAATGCATTGTCATATAATTGTTAAATGCTCCATTTTAGAACAAATTACTTGAGAAAATACTATATCGAAGAACTACGAGACTATCGAACCATGCCAATGAGAAGAGGTGTTAAATTCAGAAAAGAAGAAACAACCAAGACTCCAAGGCAAATTTTTTAATAGTAAATCCATTAAAAAAAGAAAAGAATATTGGGCACTGAATATGTATCCATAGAAATTGGATCGAGTGCTTTGCGCAAAAACATTGAACATATTTAACATAAACATAGGCACAGGATTTACAACATGCAGGAGCCATCGAGATGCTCTTCAACATGCATACAAAACTGATTACCATGTTTTTTTTTAGGAAATCCTTGCAGTCTTCTCCTTGGTGGGTCAATGTTCAGTGCCCCGATCTCAATATCTTGCGGAAGACCTGAGGCGACAAAGAAACATGAGAGTGATTCCGCAGTGGAATAAATCCTTGGCTTGAAGCAGATGAACAACAGTCCTGCGGTAAAATTGATAGTTCTCACAAGCTTCCCGTGAGGAAGAAGATGAAAAACATTGCAAGGAAAACAAAATAGCCTGAAACTAAAAGTTAGGACACACCAAGAAACCACCTCCTCACAGTCGAAAACTTCAGGGACAGAGGCTGCACGAGTAATTCCAGAGGCCCAAATTAGTCCATTCTGGGCGAAAGGAGATGAGTAGTAGGAATATGCCTTGCACCAGTGGGAGTTCTGGTCCTCATCCCCTAAGATTTTAATTGTATATCTAGAGAAAAGGACAGTGGTCCCGTAATTGAATAATTTTTTGGCTTGAAATATATCTCTGGGAGCATCAATATATCATTTCCTTGCAATGAAAGACTTATGCACAGAATAGACTAATTTGGACCTCTGGAATTCCTACTTTCGAGCTACAAAGAGACTATTGCGTTCAACGCCGGTTTCTTTCCCGAAACCCCTTCTTTTGATGTTGTCAGGACCGCCATCACCGAGCCGGGAAGTGCCGCCTGTTATGGTTGATTTCAATTTGGGCGCAGGAGTGGGAACTCTGTCTGTATTTCCATCATCCATTGTCGTATCATCGTCCATCAGATCATCTTCTTCCGGCTCAAAATCCATCACATCAACCTCTGCGCCAACCATCAATGCAGGTGGGCAGGTTGTCTGACCAGGAAAGGTTGCCTTGGAATTTTTTGGCTTGAAATATATCTCTTGGTGCACCAATGGACCATATCCTTTTTTTTCTCCTGGGCGGAGGGGGATGAGTAGTAAGAATATTCCCTAGAATACTGGAACCTCTGGCCATCATGCCTGAAGGTGTTTACTGTATCTGGACAGAACTGTCGTGGAGCTGCTGCCATAAGTTAACGAGAATTTCCGTTTGCTCCAGATGATGTTTGAAATAAAAATTCGGGAGGGATAATATAACCCTCTGCAAATCTTGGTTTAATGCGTATCAATGGAAGATCTCCTCGATCCTTTCGCTGATCAATGACAATCTCCAGGGTTCGTGCGTAATGAGATGTTACCACTAAAGCTTACTAATTGCATATTTAGAAAAAAGTGTGAAGGTGGCAGTGACAACGAAGAGCGATTAAGAATTATAGATTTCGTAAAGGCGCCAACCGACCAACACATGAAAGAGATTGCATCATGTTTGAAATGAATACTTGGAAAGGATAACACTCTTCTCCACAAATCTTGGTTTAATTCGCATTAATGAAAAATCTTCTCCAGCCTTTCAAACATTAATGACAATATTAACGGTTCCTGGACGATGAGATACTAGCATTAAAGCTTAATAATTGCATATCTAGAAAGAAGTATGAAGGTGGCGGGGATGGCGAAGAGCGACTAAGAATTGTACATTTTGTCCACCCGCCAACATGCAAAAAAAATTCCATGAAATGGTCAAGTATGGAAAGCGGTCGGGCGGGCTTAAAAAATATGGTCACAAGATATACTCAGGAGACGTGAGGGGACGATGGTCAAATTATATGTCACAATGACAGATTTCGGTCATCAATTTGTATATTGCGGAATTTCGGGTGCTGTTTGTAGGTAGCAGAACAATGGAAGCGCAATGTTGAGCAAGCTTGGCCAAGAACCGACGATGGTAATAGTGGCCAAGTATGCAATGGAAAAGCAGTTGGTCAGACTCGTGATATAAAAGCATTAGACATACTCGGAACAGGGAATATTGATGAGCTTGAAAATAGGGCCACAAGCTCTACTCAGGAGATGTGAGGGCCCGATGGTCAAATTGTATCTACCCCAACTGTTGAATGAAAAATGCGTAACACAGAACATGAGACAATGACGGATTTCGAGGGTCAGTTTGTATATTGTGGAACTTCAGGTGCTATATATAAAAGCACGAGACATTTAGAAAAAGGTCACATTCGAAAAAAGGACCAAGTAAACAAAAAGCGAAAGCAAACGAGATAAAAGGGAATTTTTTTGCTAATTTTTAGATCGTGGAAGTTCGGATGTTGTTTGCAAGCGGTGGAACAATGGAAACGTAATGTTGAACTCGCCTATCCGGGAACCTGCTACCCAAAATTTTTGTTCAAAATGAAACGGGGAAGCGGTCGGTCGGGCTGGTGATATAAAAGTAATAGTGGGAATCTAAAGACGTCAATCCGCCAATGCCCACACCTAGATATTTTCTGAAAAATGAGTAAGTAACCAGAAAGGGAAAGTAGAGGGAAAAAAGAAAGGGGATGGAAATTTTTGGAAGCAGGAATTGGTGTAAGAAAACTCCATTGATGGTGTTAACAGTAACTATGAAGTGCATTAAACATGTGAACATGTTCTTCAATCAAGGAATAGTTACAACGAGCCATGCTTATAGTTTCCAGGATCTGTTTGTATAAGAGAAGCGTCGAAAATCTACAAGAAAATCAATTTTGTGATGTTTAAGTAAAGTTATTGTACTTTCAAATTCACCACAAGTATAACAACGATGAATTTTAATTTTAATGTCCTCTCGTTGATATGATAGTTCCATTGGAATTTGCATAGTATATATTCTTTTATTTCAAATTATTCCAGGAGATTAATTTTGCTAAGTTCATCGATCAAGGTAAAGTGCTAAAACGAGCCACATACTACATTTGTGTCATAGAGATTATATTAAAAGGCAAAGCATGTCCTCTATAGTCTTTAAGATCATAGAAAAACTGCGAAGATCGTGAATGTGTTATTAATTTTCCATAACGAAGCATACAACCAAGAATCAAGTAAACACCAAATGTATTGAAAGTTGAGGCACAAGGCAATGCACAAACACAAAAGGCGTCAAGCAAGATCCCACAAGGTTCCATAGAGCAGTACACATCGACCTTTGCATAAAACAATCTCTTACATTTGGTATATGTTCCCACGAGAAAATAACCAGGGCGATGGGATATGAACAAAAGTCTGCTAAACATAAGACAACACAAAACGAGCGGAGCTTCGCCACTGTACGCTAGATATAACCAGACGTCAAAATAGGGAACAAGAAAGTTGTCGATTACTATTTTACCATTAAGCAAGATCACTATGGACATTTTCTTCTGATAGTGCCATGGTCTATCACTACYAGTTTTAACAATGCCAAATTTCCAATATTATTGGAAATGCTTGATGGTTCTTCCCAGAGGAACAAACTATTTCAACGGTGCAAAGGATGGGCTTCAGTTATTTACAGTTGGATACTTTTTATGGGGTTTGCGTTCATGCTTCCCATTTATGGACTGAACAATCTTATGCACATGTACATCACCAACAACTGTACTTGCCTGTATGAATTCCAATTCCCAAACTCCCCAATCTCCATAGCTAGTTCTGAAAATCTCAAGCTCATGTTTCAATCCATGCCGAGTCCTTTTTTTTTTCAATTAGGGCATCGAGAAAATGAAGATACCATACCATAAATGTATAGTTGGAGACCAACTTTTTTTTTCATTCGGGTACCCAAAAAAAATGCAGAAATCCTGCCATGGCTATATAGTTGGAAAACAATTGTCCAATTTGGGCACCCAAAAACGTGTAGAGTCCTCCAACAAAGCCACAACCAACCACCATTTTTTTTTTTGATTTGCACATCACAACAAATATGCAAAATTCTTATCGGGAGATGAAAAAAAACATCAAAATAACAACATCGATTGCATTTGTAGTTAGATTCTCCTTGTTGTTTCAAGTGCACAAAAAGAGACAAAATCTCTGGAAAGAGAATTTTACAGCTATAGATGTAAACTCTGATGATCCGTCAGGATTTTTCGAATGACTATGGTTGAATTTTATTCGCATGCATTAATTGACCATTGGGAAACTTTAACTAAAAGCGCGAGAAAAGAAAGTGAATTATACAGCCATTAACATAATTTCAAATATGAAATGCAATGAAAACAACAAACCATAATGCACAGAGGTTGATAACGGAGTTTGGCAATGTTGCCTACATCTCCGGGCCTTTTCTCTTGTGGGGGAGGCTTTTTATTTCTGTTTGAAAGATTATTAGTACATCTTTACAATGCCGAATGGTCTCTAGACTGATCTGGTCTTGTTCGCTCAGATCTCTGGAACCATG
>ML800772.1:39018-50166 GCA_009831015.1 Picea engelmannii
CAAATTTTACATCAAGTTTTAACAATGGCATTTCATTTTTATTTTTATGCATATTTTTCTTTTCACTAGATTTAGAACTTGAACTTGGAGAAGAAGGAGAAGAAGGAGGTGTTGATGGAGGTGAAGGCGGAATCTGAGACACGTGTCAGCACCCGATTCGCTGACAACCATCCAATAAAAATGCGCCATGCCTGTTCTCTGCCACATCATCATGACGGTACGACCCTCCATGTGGCCGTACGGACTGTACGGACAGGTACAGTCAGCACCCCAAAATTTTTCCCCGTTTGACTTGGCGGTAAAATCGCGATATCTCCTCCATACGGACTCCATTCGTGAAAATAAATATACCGCCGGAATCAGGAAAACGAGACGGACGCAATGGTGCTGGTTTCGTCGGATTCTGAGCACTTTCATTTTTGAGCCTTTTTGAAGCCCTGTCAGCCTTCTGAATCCGATTTCGGATCATCTGAAGAACTTGAGTCCGACGAACATTCATTTGGGTGTTGAAGAAAAATTACAGACACACATGAGATATTTTCGTTTCCTGCCAAAGCTTGATATATATATATATATATCTATATATATATTATTTTTTTTCTTTTTCTTTTCGGCTGATACGCAATATTGCATTGTCCTCATTTAAGGTAAATTTTCTATGTATCCGAAAGTCGCACAACATGTAGACATTGTTTGCCTTTTTATGTAGGTATGCTTCATATGACAATTCTGCTAACCCAGGAAGCAAATCTTGTAACATAGGTTGTCTAATTATACAATGTACATTTGTGTTGCCCATGGTTCAGATGACAACATTGAGGCAATGTCTATATATGTAAGGACATTTTTTACTGCATCGCAGACAATCAATTGTATCATCACTTATGAAAGCAAAAGCAGAAGCAGGAGAGTTTCATTTGGCACATACAGGCTCAAAGGGGGCTGAGTACGCATTCGCTGCAACCAAAACACCTTCAACCTGGAAATGTGAGCATAACAATTAATATATTGAACAATATAATATATAACTGCAAAAAAAAAAGAAAAAAAAATTGCAGAAATTTGGTGAAGGCAATTTGTATAAGCAAAGTGAGGATGAATTTGTAGATGTATACACACAATAGTTGTAGAGCTAGTTAGTTTCCTGAGATCTTGTACTATGTCTGCTCACAATTCTATTACAAATGTTGCTTGGGTTGTGTGAAATATCCTTTCTTTAACATCTCTTTTCTTTGTTATATTTTTGAAGATCATAAGTGGAAATTGCCCTTTATGCAATTGTTGTTCCATTGACGAAAAAAAATTTGAATAGGTGTCGAACAATCGCAGTTGCAACATGGAACAATGCAATATTTGTGTAACTTAATCGAGATACATGGACATGTGGAAGTAAAGGACAAAACTGGATATGGAGAATGGTACCATTGCCTTGTCGTTGTCTGACTCTCCATATTTTATATGGAGAATGTGTTCCGAGCCAAGTTTTCTCGCGAGTGTGACAACTGCGCCAATGGTTCCGATTGGGTAAATGTCATTGCTTTGTGCAAGTTGGCTGATAGTTGTGTCCGGGACGAAACGATATTTTGAAAAAATAGCGAATTTTTTTTCCACAATACTTGTTTCGTTGAGCGATATAATCCAATCACAATCACCACGATCATATACTATTTTGAACAATATATTAAAATTTGTAATGGATATCCCATTACCTGGAAATATCTTTTCTACATGTTTCTAGACAAGTTGCGTGGGAATAGTCAGTGTGACTATCATCAGGGCCTCCTTGTCTGTCATGTCAGCACACATAATGGATCTAGTTTTGTTTGCCTTGTCCAAGTAGGTGTTATAGACGACCATTATGTCCCCGATGAACACTTGTCCAGTTCGACAATTGTTCAATCCCTCCATTGATAGTATTTTGGCTGTTACAAGTTTAGACCTGGTGACATTTTTTGAACAGGAAAAGTAATGTGAATGGTAGTGTGCATTAATTTTTTGTTTTCTTTTTTCCTAGCATAAATGTACAAGTAGACGCATAGCTTGGATGAACTATGGAGCCAAAGTTTTGCAACCATACCTCTTAGTCTACGAAACCTGCGTTATGTTCAGCGTCTCGCTTGCACTTGTTGATACTTCTTGTGAACTACAAAGTATGTGTTGTAGATGACATTAGCATATTCACCATGCCATAGATGAATAAATAACTAAGGATATTTGTTTGGTAAACATATGAGGAACATAATGTATGCATCTTTACCTTTGGCCTTGTCGGTCAATTGATGTTTGGGATGATTGACTGCTCATGGCCATGTCACTAGTCCAACTTTTTCTGATGCAAGCATGTGTAGATGAACATCAGAAGGAATAAACAAGCATATGCATTGTATATTGTCCATAATTTTTCTTAATGTCACATACAGGGTCGAAGGAGATGGAATACGAAATAGGGTGTCAAGGGATACTCAGGAAAAATGAGGACCCAAGGGTCAAATTGTATGCCTCAGATTTTTTGACTGAAAAATTGTGTAACAATAAATAGGGTGTTATGGCGTGGTACGACGACAAATCTGTATACCGCGGAACCTCTGAAGCCAAAGGCGCAATCTTGAACCCGCCAGCCTAGGAAGCTACGATCGACAAAGTGGGTAAGTATGGAATAAGGTAGAAGCATGACCATAAATGTGAACCCGTGAGTCCGCCAACCCACACACCAAGGCATTTTCATAAAGATGACTAAGCAAAGAAACCAGAAAGCAAAAGTAGACGAGAAAAGTTAAGTATATAAGAGGGAAAAAAAGGGATAATAGAAAATGGAAAAATTTGAAATGGGGAGGGCACAAAGGCCCATTTTTATCGTTTTCTAGTCCAATATTATATGCCCCCACTTGTTTTGTATGCTTAATTTACTAGTACAATTGGTATACCTTTTTGAAGATTGTACCACAGACCCCTCTGTTGTGGCATATAAGAACTCATCTCCTTGTCTAACCAATCTGTTTCTTTCAAGGTAGCAACGCCGAACATACAGTGGACATGAAGGCAAGTTAGTATGCAGAAAGACATGTAAAAGAAAGAAATACAGTTCTATTTATTTCAATGTAGCAACAAAGAGAATACAATTCACATGAGAATAAGCAGAAAGATACATAGTATATACATACAACAAAAAAAGGTGCAAAGCAATAGAACAAGTAGAACAAATACATAGACAATAAATGAAATACTAAACACTGGAATATGAAAGTTAGTATGCAAGAAGACATGTAAAAAAAAAAAACAGAGTTCGAATTTTTTCAATGTAGCGACACAAGAAATACAAAGGACATGAAGATAAGTTATTATGTATGAAGGTATGCAATATCTACATACAATAAACTAGGTGAACACATATACAGATAATAAATGAAATACAAAACAATAGAATATGAAATAACACTACAAGCATGTACCTTTCTATCTCCTCATCCACCGCTGCAATTAAGACTCCTTTGTTTTCTCCATCTATTTTGTTTGTTTGAATGTGGGAACACACAAAATACAATGAAGATGAACGGACGTTGATATGAAGTGGAGAACAAGTTATATGTACAAACAATAAATGAGAATCAACAAATAGAATAAAAGATAGTTAGAAACATGAACCTTTGCTTTTCTCCATCCATGGTTGTAAATATATAAAGTTTTTTCCTGCCCCAAATATTACAAGCCACAAAATATTAAGAAATTGCATGGCCATAGCTAAATGATTTTGGTTTTCTGTGGCAAAGTATCTAGATATGCTTCCTGACATGGAAATATAATTTTGCAGTATCTTTGGTGTACATATCATATCTCAAGTACAAGACAAATTGTATTGTGGTCACACTAGTCTGTGTAGAGGATAAAGAGGTTGTATTATGATATGGGCACATTTCACCATATATGGTTAATAAGTGCATTTTGCACATGTTTTATCTTAACTAAAAGACAACGGATATTGTAATTGCACATTTAGTTGTCCAATTATTTCTTATGCCACTATTTTGTATCATGTTAACACTGAAGTATCAACAAAATTTTACAACAGAACAAGCGGGCACAGAACAAGTGCCTGATCTTGACTTCGCTAGACACGACAAACAACAAAACCACAGGTCCACTTGCGGGTGCAGGACCTGAACACCATGAAGCGCCAAAAAAAAAAAAAATAGCTCCAACTGTCGGCACAGGACCCCAATCCTGCAAATCCAAAGTAAACAAAAGAAAACAACAAGCAACAAACCAACAAGAAAGCACAAACATTCCCAACTGTAGCCCTAGGGCCCCAAACTCGTAAACTTGAGCCAAATAATAACAAGCAACAACCGATGAACCAATGAAACAATGAACAAGCAACAACCACCGAACCAATAAACAACATTTATATCTCCAATGATTACCAAACTGTAGCCGAAGCACAGAAGGAACCAAAAACATATGACGAGCATGCCAGTAGAAATAAGCAAACATTCTTACTTGCAAACTGCAACCACTGAACAACAAAGAAGGAATAGAAAATGAAATTATGGCATCGAAACTTACTCTGAAATGATGAACAATAGAAACGCAGGTCGAATTGTGGGTGCAACACCTGGACCCCGCAAAGTAAAAAAAAAACAGATCCAACTGCGAATGCAGGACCCCAACCTTGCAAAGTTGAAGTAAACAAAAGCAAGCAACAAGCACCAACAGGTCCAATCGCAAGCGCAGGTCCCCAACCTTGCAAAGTTGAACCAAACAACAACAAGCAGCAACCGACGAACCAACAAAGAAGAAGCACCCACCGAACCAGTAAATAATGTATGTAGCTTCAACGATGACCAAATTGCATTCCAAGCCTAGAAGAAGTATGAAACATACAATGCCTATTCAACTGGTGATGGACAACAATATTGTCCAAATTCACTGCAACATTGTATGGAAAATTTCAAGGAAAAATGTACTCCGAGAAGCCTATTTAGGTAAACATTTAAGGGTGTTAGGCTATCTAAGGGCCTCGCAGTATGCAAACATTTAAGTTGTCAGGCCTATTTCAAGACCTCGTGCTATGTAAACATTTAAGCTGCCAGGCCTATTCAAGCGCCTCAAAAAAAGTGTCAATGATCTAAACCTTCGATATGCAAACATTTCAATACAAATACAAAGGACTAATAATAATAATAATAATAATAATAATAATAATAATAATAATACTAGTAAAATGACATATTAATATGTGATCACTATTGTCCCTCTACGCATTCGACAGGGACCAATAATAAAAAAACATTAAAAAACAACATCCATGCTCAGAACTTCCAGTTCGTAAACATTTTAGTAAATATGTAATAAAAATTAAAAAGGAGCGTCTAAGCTCAAAACTTTGGATATCTACACTTTTACAACATTGGGAACAACGAAGCTGGCAATAAGACCTCGAATATATTCTCCAATGAGACGATGACATATAAGTTTTTTTTTTTATATATAAAATAATGTTTTTACTTCTATAGTACGAACAATACAGATGATGCGGAAATTTATAGTCAAAGGATATATTAATATGAAGTCAACGAATTATCGATCACTATAGTCCCTGCGCCTTCAGCAGGGACTAATAATTATGAGACTTAAATGATGAGAAAGCATGCATGAATGTAGATCTTAAATCTAAAAATATTTGAATTTGGAAAAAGAATTATTAAAAAATCCTACAAAGACATCTAATTTAATCATAATATTTATTGGAAATTAAATACCACCCTCTTATACGCAAATCTCATATCTAGAGATTCCAAATTGAGATTTTTTTTTTGCTCCTAATAATGTTGATGTTGAAGCATGAGGGATTTGTTAATATTATATTTGCAAGGAATATAACCTACATGAGCTCGATAACTGAAATCTCCAACAGTGAGAAGTGGGGAGGGAAAGTTAACTTTCTATCCACAAATCCTCATCTCATTGATAATGTTTAATAACAACTAATTATGGGCTAGCAGGACAAATATAGGATAATTATGATACCCTACATGCAAGAGAGACAAAAGCTAGCAGGACAATGACAATAACATTGGTCAATGTTAGATTGTCGTGTGATGGCTATGATCTTTTTCGTTCTAATTAATGAATCTGAATAATATTATGTGAGTCATTCATTGAGTTGATTCTAAAACTAGGATCTCGATCTCCATCAAGTGCTAATGGTCGTATGTTCTGGTTTGGTTTTCAACCATTGCAATTATAATATTGAACTATTATGATGTTTGGATGAAAATTGTGGATAAGATTAGTGAACCAAGTACATTATCATGAGAATGGTGGATTTGTGTTGAACATTAATACTTCGGAAGATAAGAGATAACTAAATATAGAAAAGAGTATACAAATGATTGAATATTTTACTACTATTGTTTGAATGGTTAAATATTTTATTAATATCTGTTTAAAGTAAACTAATTTGAATAATTAATTTTTTTATTTTTAAAAATTTAATTTATATATATATATATATATATAAATCTCCAATAATATATTCTTAAATTTGTATTTCCAAAACATTAAATTATTAAAAATAGTTTATTAAATTTATTTAACTCATTAATTATGTGTTAAATTCTTATGATAAAATAAAACGGATTTTAAAATGTTAAATATTTTTTGAACTATTTATATTATTATATTCAATCTCAACTATTAAGCAACAACTTAATTACCTCCAATAACTATATAATAAAGTTCTTTTATAAATAAAAAAATAAATTTGGAATCACAAATCTTGGTTTTAAAAGCTTAACAAACATGTTTAATTTTTATATTATTATAATCATATCCCAAGATAGTAAGCAACCACTTGATTCACAACCAAACCTCGATTTTAAATGTTTAACCAACATGTTTGTAACCAAATCCTCAATTTCAAAATTTAACTAAAATTCAATATACTCCCAAATTAACTAGGTTTGCATTGTGGATGCATGGGAATATCTACATCCTCTTTCCACTCCATTCATACAAGTAAATATTTTAATCCTCATTCAAATACCTCCTAATAATTCTCAATTGTTCCCAACATTTTCTAGAAGCTCAATGCTATTAGTGCTCATTACCTGCTCATTTTTTCCATCTAACTCTCAAACAAGGTTAAGCCCACAAGAACCAAGGTATTTAGTGAGGTATTTGTTTCCATTGAATATAATTTGCATCTACATACTCCTAGTTTAGCACTGAATTCCTAGTTTACTGAGCATGGTTGTAATCAATTATGGGAAATTTAAAATGATTAGGAATTTGGTGGAGTCGCATGACATGCATAGTACCAAATTGAAGAATATTATATTTTCTAGAAAAAGGTCAAAGTAACATCCGAGAGACCTTCCTTTCATTGATATTTTGGAAAGGATCATGTGAGAACTATGTTTCTTCATCTATGGAAATCATATATTAATGAAGGTAAAAGACACTCTGAGATATGAACCTTGGAACCTTGAATTTAAACTAACAAAGATTTAAAAAAATCCATACCAAACTATTGTTTACTTGCTCATACATGATGATAATGAACAATAATCTTTTGTGCACCGCATGCGCAACAACACATGAATGATAGGAAGAGAGAGAAAAATTTCTCAAAGTAACCTCTAACAAACCCTAGTATTGATATGGGCATTTCGCACTACAAACCCTTTCTCATTTTTTAGTGTTACTATTAATCACTATGGCTACTCAAGCCATGCAAAGAATGGATGTGAAATATAGTCTAAGATATTAGCCCAAAATCAAGTAACTATTAAACTAACCTTAACCCTAAGCATGCAAAAGATCTTAAGAACACCATGTCAAAATAACCTCAAACCTCAAATTTAAACGTACAATTTAATCCAATCTATTACATTACAATCAACCTAATCTAATTTTATAAGTTTATACATCTAGGAAACTATGAGAGGAAAACCATAAGTTAATGTATATGTTTCTGATGCTGAGATTCGTTTTCTTCTACATTTGCATTTGAGCATGTAGAAAATCCCAACATTTTCGTTTTCTTTATAAAAAAGATAAGTAGACGATATTTCTACAATCAGTGGGCCAAGCCATGAACAACACAATGAATCATGTGTAATTCTCTTCTATCCCTGAGAAAAAAATTAACAACAAAAAAACAAAAAGTATAAATTTAAGTTTCAATGGGAAAATTGAATTTCCGTTGAAAATGCGTCCAATAAAATTGATTGAATTGAGAAGAAGAGGAAGGAACCCATTAAAGAGATGGTACCACTATTTTGTATTGTGGTAAAATTAACAACAAAAACTCAAAATGCATAAGTTCAAGTTTCAATGGACAAATTCAATTGCCATTGAAATTGCGTTTGATAAAATTGAGTGAATTAGGAAGAAGAGGAAGGAACCCATTAAACATATCTTACCACGATTTTTTTATATGGTAAAATTAGCAACAAAAAATCAGAAAGTACAAATTTAAGTTTCAGTGGACAAATAGAATCGCCATTGAAAATGTGTCTAATAAAATTGATTGAATTAAGAAGAAGAGGAAGGAACCCATTAAATAGATCTTACCACTATTTTTTTTAAGATAAAATTAACAACAAAAACTCGGAAATCATAAATTTAAGTTACAATGGGCCAATTGAATTTCCATTGAAAATTCATCCTATAAAATTGAGTGAATTAAGAAGAAGAGGAAGGAACCCATTATATCTTACCACTATTTTGTTGTATGGTAAAATTAACAACCAAAAATCAGAAAGTATAAATTTTTTGAATTTCCATTAAAAATGCATCCAATAAAATTGATTGAATTAAGAAGAAGAGGAAGGAACCCATTAAACATATCTTATCACTATTTTGTTGTATGGTAAAATTAACAACACTCAGAAAGCATAAATTTAAGTTTCAATGGACAAATTGAATTTCCATTGAAAATGCATCCAATAAAATTAAGTGAATTAAGAAGAAGAGGAGGGAACCCATTAAAGAGATATTACCATTATTTTGTTGTAAGGTAAAATTAATAGCAAAAAATCAGAAAGTATAAATTTAAATTTCAATGGACAAATTGAATTGCCATTGAAAATGCATTCGATAAAATTGATTGAATTGAAAAGAAGAGTAAGGAAGCCATTAAACAGATCTTACCATTATTTTGTTGTATGGTAAATCTGATCCTCGAAACATGATAATCGATTCATTCCTTCCTCCTGTGAAATTAAATTTAAACACAATAACAATCAAATGAAATCAAAGATAATTTTTATGGAATAGATTCAATTACATTTGTATCGAATCAAATTAAAACAAAACAAAAAATTAAGAAACAATTAAATTGGAGAAACAAATACTCCTCAATCGACTTGCTAATATATCTAATTTGGTGAACTAACACTAATTCAATAAACTCACCTTGAAGGAATTAAGGCATATGCAGATCAGGATAGCCCCTCAAATCTCCATGCCACAATCATCTATATGAGATGCAAAGGTTTTGTATGGCCTCAAATGTTTATGGGTTCTTCCATGATCTCCCTTCTCTTAGTGATCAAATGACTCAAACAATACAAAATTCATTCTTCAAACATGAACAGATAAAAATGCCTAAAAATATACAACATAATAAGAGCTCTTCATAGCAGTACCCAAGCCAGAGATATCAATCACATGGAGAAAGGAACAAGTGAACAAGCCCAAAGCAAAGAGTGGAGAAAAGGAGGAGTTGATGAGCGAGTTGATTCATACAACGATAAAAATTGATTAAACATTTGATTTGGTTTATGCAGGATAGGGTATAACCGTATACGCTGGATCAAGATAGAATCCAATGGTATAAATTGATCCTTCATAACAAGATCCCTATCTTCATAAACCTAAACCAAATGGAAGTGTCAAAAATGTTAGGCATAAATTCAAAATTTAGTTGTTGGATAGGATTATAGTTACAATCCAATGGTAGATTTTATTGTAAATTTTACTAATCTTTTTAAACTATATAGCAATAATGGATGTGGAAAACAAGCTTTCTTTAAGTATGGACCAGACATGGTAGATAAAAATTCAAATATTATAACGGTGAATTTCTCTTTTCTTCTTTTGCTTAGATGCTCTAAATTTTTCATTGTAGAAACATCCTGCATTTTAGGTTTATTTCCTAATTTAGAAATGGGTTTTAATAAAAAAATTAAGCATTTAGCAAGAAAAAAAATCAAACTCAACGCTCAAATGCTATTATTGTTTTTCCATAGTTTTTTTTATATGATGGAATAAATTAGCTAACTATCGACACCTCTCACATTTAAATTTATTTCAAATTAGTTTTTAATGTTTAGATGTTACAAATTTTGTATCTTTGTTTCAATTTAGCACTAAAATATATCCGATGTTTAAATTTAAATTTTATAGCTATGAAACTTCTTTAAAATTGAGTTATAATTGTATTCAATAGAGATAAAATTGTACTCTTTAAGTAGATTGTATTAAAATTGTACTTTTAAAGTAGATTGTAGGGAAGAATGTTACACTAAAAAGATATCGATAGATTTGGGGGACGTTGTTACTTTCTAACATAGTTCCACCTAAAGTTAATGGAATTGGTGGTGGGTTTATGAATCTAAGCTTCGTAGTGATGTTTATTCATTAAAATTTATATGGAAGGTGATTAAAATTTATATTTATAGTATCAAAAAGATGATATTATTTAAGATAAAACATAATACCCTATTTTAAAAAGCTAAAATACAATATGTGATTTAAGTGAGTATCTAATCTTATAACACTAAAAACCTCCACTAAACCATTTTTTCCTTGTAGCATATATATTGAGCTAATAGACAATGGAGAATATTATAGGGAGAAGGAGTTCACGAGAAATCCTCAAGGGCCTGAATTAGATGGGTTTGGCGACTCACCTATGTTTGAACACATAACTAATGCTTTATTTTTCATCTAGTATATTTTCTACTTATTTTTTGGGAACTCTTTCTTAGTGTGAGGTTAGGGTATTTATGACCATCCCAAATTGTTGAAACCATCTAGAGAAGGTGGGTGACTGATTCCATGGGGAGAGGTAATCTTTGAGGGTTGGATTAACAACTAGGATCTATGGCATAACCCCCAACATCCTTATTTCCATAACCTTTA
>ML800772.1:68454-78843 GCA_009831015.1 Picea engelmannii
TTTTATTTGCATGGGCTTGGGTTGACACTTGTCACCCATGAAGCTGCATGCTTCCATCAACGTGCGTTCCTCCCACCATTTGGAAGTCACATGTCATTCCAAAAGAACTTAGGATAAAAACATATTATTCACATGTCTTTTGGAATAATATTAAAATATTATTCCCAAGGACTTAAGCCCCTCTTCCCACCTTCCAGCCCCTAATCCCTTGCCCTCTCTATGGATTCTTAGTCCCCCATCACCCATTCATCGTGTCAGCCTGCACGCGGCGGTGTTCATATTTTTATTAATGTTTTGCATAGATACATGTACAAAATCATGCTCTTGGCCTTCAACTCTTAGTCTCTCGGGCCTAACAATAACATAAGCCCACTAGCTTATATAAACTCATCTCACCAGCCTATAAAACATATTACAATTCATTTCATAAACAAGATTTACAATAGGGCTCAACCTTGGGGACATTATAATCCCCTTCCCCTTATTCCTGCACTGTCCTTAGTGCAACTTCACATTGCATCTGCAAGATTTTCAAAATTTCCAAAAAGATGCGGGTACTCTGCGCGCATAACATCTGCATGCTCCCATGTTGTGTCCTCAGAACCTTACCAGGTCCACTGGACCTTTACAAGCTCTATGGCTCGATTCCAGAGCTGTTTGCCTTTCCTGTCCAATATGCACACAGGATGCACTTGCAGGACACCTTCTGGTTCCACCTGAATCACATTCCAATCGATAACATGATTAGCATCAGGTATATATTTCTTAAGCAGTGAAACATGAAACACATTATGTAGAGTCATAGATGCAGGTAATGCAAGCATGTATGAAACTAGCCCAATCCTTTCCAGGATTCAAATGGCCCACAAAATCTTGCTGCCAACTTGGTGCAACTTCCCAGCTTCAGGGAACTCCTGTTAGTTTTCACTTTCAGGAAAACATGATCACCCACTTTGAATTCTCTGTGGTTTCTGTTCTTATCAGCATAAATTTTCTGCCTGTCCTGGGCAACTTTCAAATTCTGTTTAATTTTTATCATTTGGTCCTCCATCTCCTTGAGCAACTCTGGCCCAATTACTGCTCTATCAGCTGGATTATCCCAGCTCACTGGAGTGTTTCACTTTCTTCCATAAAGTGCTTCAAATGGGCTCATCTTCAACGATGCATAATATCCATTATTGTAGGTGAATTCTACCAGGTGCAGGTAGTCTTCCCATCTTGATGGTTTGTCCATCACGCACATTCTTAGCATGTCCTCTATTACTCTGTTCACCCTCTCAGTCCGTTCATCAGACTCAGGATGATACATTGTACTAAAGTTCAGATTCGTTTCGAATCCTCTGAACAGTCCTTTCTAGAAATTCGAGGTGAATTTTGGGTCCTTATCAAACACAATCATCTTAGGAATTTCGTGCAAGCGTGCCACTTCTTTTACGAGGATATCAACAACACCTGTTGCCTTGTGAGTAGTTTTCAGTGGAATAAAATGGGCAGCTTTTGTAAGCTTGTCCACCACCACCATGATCAAATCATGCAGCTTGCACGTTCTAGGCAATCCTGTAATAAAATCCATCGTCACCACTTCCCACTTCCACTCAAGAATGGGTAAAGGCTGCAACAACCCTGCTGGGTGCCTATGCTTAGCCTTAATTTTCTGGCACTCCATACATCTGGTGATGTATTCAGTGATTTCTCTCTTCATACCCGACCAAAAGTAATGGCTTTTGACTGCTGCCACAGTCTTTTGATATCCAGGGTGTTCAACATAAGTCACGTTATGCATTTCTCTTAAAATTGCAAGTTTAAAATCCTAGATATTGGGTATATACACTCTGTTTTTGTACAGAAGTAATCCATCAGCTCCCAATGTGTAATTTTCTTCTTTCTGTGGTCTCTCACTCTGTTGTAGCTTTGCTACCCAGTCTCTGTACTACAAATCTGCTTTTGCAGCTTCCAAAATTCTATCCTTAATATTAGTCTTGTACAAGCTAATGGATGAAGCATGTAAGTCATGCACTTTTCTGCTGAGTGCATCAACCACCTTATTTTCCTTCCCCTTGATATACTTGATATCAAAGTCGTATTCGCACAGAAATTCCATCCACCTACTTTGCCTAGCGTTTAAAGTTGGCTGATCAAACAAATATTTCATACCATTATGTTCTGTTCTCAACTAGAATCTCCTTCCCATGAGGTAATGTCTCTATTTCCTCAGAGCGTGGACGATTTCTGCTAGCTCCAAATCATGAGTGGGATAATTATTTTCATGCTCCTTCAGCTTCCTGGACTTATAACCTATTACAAATCCATTCTGGCTAAGAACTCCTCCCAACCCTTTCTTACATGCATCTGTGCATACTACAAAATCCACACTTGGATATGCAATCCTCAAGATTGGAGCGTTGGTTAACAACTGCTTCAATCGCTGGAAACTGTTCTCGCACTCTTCAGTCCACTGAAACTTTTTCTCCTTCCTTTGCAAGGAAGTGATAGGGTGAGCTATCTTTGAGAACCCTGCTATTAACCTTTTATAGTAGCCCACCAGACCCATAAAGGATCTGACTTCCGCCACATTCCTTAGCGCTGACCATTCTCGGATGGCCTCAACCTTCTCAGGATCCACAACGATCCCTTCTTCTGAAATAATGTACCCCAAGTAATGGATCTGCCTTTGATAAAATGAGCATTTGCTCAACTTGGCATATAGCTGATGTTCTCTCAACACTTGCAACACCATTCTCAAGTGTTGTTCATGCTCTTCCTCTGACTTGGAATACACCAAGATGTCATCTAGGAAGACTATGAAAAAATTGTCATAGTCCCTGAATACACCATTCATCAAGCACATGAAAACAACAGGTGCGTTTGACAGTCTAAATGACACCACTATGAACTTGTAATGACCATACCTTGCTCTAAAGGCGGTCTTGCTGATGTCCTCATCCTTTATTCTTACCCGATGATATCTGGATTTGAGATCTATCTTCGAAAATATTTTCGCACCCTTCAACTGATCGAAAAGATCGTCGATCCTTGGCAGAGGATACTTGTTCTTGACAGTTACCTTATTCAATTGCTGGAAATCAATGCACAACCTCAACGTCCCATCCTTCTCCTTCACGAATAGGACCGGGGCAACCTAAGGTGACACACTTAGGTGAATGTACCTCTTCTTTAGAAGCTCTTCCAACTGCAATTGCAACT
This sequence comes from Picea engelmannii, assembly GCA_009831015.1. NCBI lineage: Eukaryota > Viridiplantae > Streptophyta > Pinopsida > Pinales > Pinaceae > Picea > Picea engelmannii. The sequence continues at coordinate 71,659 of ML800772.1, forward strand.
CTTTCAGCTCTGGCATACTCATTCTATAAGAAGCTTTCGAAACTAGAGCTGCTACAAGCATAAAATTTATAGAAAAATTGATGTCTCTCTTCGGAGGTAGTCCAGGTACCTACTGAAATACATCCTTGAACTCTGTGAGTACCTCATGGTCTCCAATATTTGAGACTTCATCTCCAGATACTTCCTCCACATAGGCTGCAAATAATTGACAACCTTTCCTGTAGCACTTCTTCAGCTGCATGGCTGAGATTTCTCTAACAACCATAGCTCTGGGAATCCCTTGGACTGTTTTCCGATTCCCCTCCTCATCCAGGCATGTAAAATTCTTGTTACGATAGTCTAGAAGGGCATGGTTCTGATCCAACCAGTCCATCCCAATTAAGCAGTCATAAGAGCCTAAAGGCAGAATATTCAATTCATCCTTCGTGCTCAATCCACCAATGTCTACAGAACATGACTTAATCAACTCAGTGACCTTACTCTTGGTTCCTGTAGCCAACTTCACTAAACAAGAATTTTCATGTTTTCTTCTTGATAAATGCAAACTTTCCACCACCCTAGGATCTACATAACTATGGCTATCCCCTAAATCAATTAAAATAATAAATGTTCGTTTGTTAATCATACCTTCCACTTCAGTCATGTGTGATTGAAATTTATCTTGCTTGTTGTCCAGGGCTGCGTAGATCCTTGGCATTCTACTGCCCATATCCTCCACTGTTTCAGCTTGCTGAACATTGTGGATGGTTCTTGCTTTTTCTTTTCTGTGAGGGCAATCTCGGTACCTATGGTTTCCTTTACAACCCCAACACTCCATAGGTGGCGATCTTGGCATCTGCTCACCCACTTCAGCTTTCCTGAGCTCTCTAAAAGATGGTTGTCCCTAAGGACTATTCCTGAAAAAGGGAGGCTTCTTTCCCTTCTGCCTCTGCTCTTTCCTGAACTTCTTCTGATCATCCCAAGCCTTCCGAAAAGTAGGCCTTTCTCTTTGCTGTTCATATAAGCATTTATCCCTTCTTATTGTTTCTTCCATATTCTTAGGATCATCATACTGAATCTTATCACTAATGGAAGGTGGAAGTCCACTCAGATATATTTGAATCTTGACAACCTCATCTTTGATGAATGGAACATAATTCAGTAGTTCCAAAAACCTTCATTCGTATTCATCGATGGTCATGCTGCCCAACTTGAGTTCGAAGAACTCCTTCATCTTTCTGTCATAGTATCATTTTGTCAGGTACTTTTTCTCAAAATACCTCTTGAACTCCTTCCAAGTGACATCCTTCTCGCTGATGTGCTGCACCTGCACAAACTAATCCCACCACATGGATGCTTTTCCTTTCAATTGATACATCGCAATTCTTCTTTCTGCATGAGCGGAATAATTCTGCAGTTGGAAATATTTCCTCATGCCAAGCAACCATGTTTCGATGTCTTCCTCCTTATTATGTTCTCCATCAAATGTTGGAGGCTTCATCTTGTTCATCTCTCCTTTCAATTCATCCACTCCAGATCTTCGGTGTTTTCTGGTAGGGGACGGGCTTGAACTACTACGTGCCTCCCTACTGGAATGATTTGGGGGGCAATGATAATGTCTGCTACCACTCCTTGATCTTCTTCTTCTCTCAGGGGTCCTGCGACTCTCCGTCTTGCTTGAGCCACTCCCCTTCTCTAACTTCCTTTCCATTCTTTCTAGGCTCTTCAACATCTTTAAGTTGAATTCACCCTGCTAATCCCTGACCCTCATGAGTCAGCTATCAGCTCGACGAGCCTGGGCATATTTCTGCAATCTTTCAATGAGTTTCATCATATGTCCCTCCTTATCCAATTCTCTTCCATTCCCATTGGAGTTAGATCCTTCGACTCCGAAATTGACATCCCTTCCTACCCTTTCGTCCTCTGTTTCGGAGGCAATCTGTACCTCTTCCATTTGTATACTCGGTTGTCCTGACACCCGTTGAACTCCGCACACACAACGTGCAGTCAACCAGAGTTTTTCAGGCCTTATCCCTTAATAAAAACCACAAGATTCATTAACCAATGTGAATAAGAAAACGTTTCAAATTCACTAAGTTTTCTGAGCTCTTGTTTGGCTTTGCGATTTTCGGGACTTCTGGTTTCAGGGTCTCGGTACCCGGGACTCTCATACTCGCTTTCGGGTTTCGGGGTTTTGGTCCACAAGGATTTCAACAGTTAAATCCTCGACGATTCTTTTGTCTTCAAAAATTTTGGGACTTCGGGGTCTCGGGTTTCAGGGTTTTGGTCCCCTAAGGTTCTCGCACTTCCTTCCCTCTCCAAATCTCGACTCCCGAACTTCCAACCTCTCTCCCCTTGGGCCCACAGCACAACTTTCGCCAACCAAGGTAGGGATTTCGGGACTTTGGCACTTCGGGTTTTCGGGTGATAGCTCCCTCTTTCTTCCTACCCTCGTAACCAAAGGCACCTTTCTCAACTCACGATCTCGCGAGTTCATGAGTCGAATACCCTTGACTCCTCTTCCTCTAAACGCCGATATCTGAGATACGATACGGGTATGGCTCCCTCCTTGCTAGCGCCTGCTACATATAACCGTAGGCTAGGGCTAAGTGCTAGCACCTCTCGCAACTCATGACTTCGTGAGTTGAAGTGTTGAGCCCTCGTGCTCCTCCTTTGTGAATCTTGAAATCTTGACTTACTTTACCCTTCAGGCCCACATAGCACAGCTATCTCCACATCCACAGTGGCAAGTGGCACCCTCAGGAGGCTCCACGTCACCTTCAACGACGTCATCGGGTCCCACCACTCTCGCTCTTCTTTTCAACCCACTGGTACATGGTACACATCCATGCGCCCACGTCCATTCCAGGTGCAACCCAATGGTTAAACTTCTTCTCTGATCTACGATGTATATATTTTCGACGTTTCGGGCATTGGGAGTTCGTGCATCCACACATATCGAACTTTCATTTGCCGAAATCCTGAAATTATGGTCTAATCCTCCACTTGATCCGATAGTCAAGTTCCTCTCTTACGATCTACGGTGTAGATCGTTACAGGATTTCAAGTTTCGCTATTTCACGACTTGCAAAAATAAGGGTTCTTGCCCTTGGGTTTCCCGTGTGTCGATACGCCATCCGGCAGCCACGTGTTTCCCCCGATGGACGGTCCTGATGAATTTGGGATTTCTCATATCGTGATTTCCATGTTCCTGTGTAACTCCAAAGGGTTTTAAGCCCTGCGCACGTTTTCCAGATCTGACAGTCACGAGGGTTCGCCTTCCCTCCTGAACAGATCCTAAGGCTCCAACACTTCCTGACAGTGATCTGCGGGTTCTATACTACCGCTACACCTCCTGAGCTTTGTAAGCACGATCAAGTAACTCCTTGACACTCTGGAGCATTCAAAGTTTCCAAATTTTTCCTCCAGACACAATTTCTCCTAAAACCCTCGGTCCAAAGACCACTCAACTGGCCCATCTAGGATCAGCATCGAAACCTTAGCTCTGATACCATACTGTAATTCCCCCTTCCACTGCCGAGCAGGCGCTACTTCGCGGAATAACAATCTCATACTTAATTATATATATATATATATATATATATATATATCATGCATTTAAAACATGTTAAACAGAGAACTCAGAGTAAGAATAAGAATTACTGCTATTATAAATAATCAATGGATTTAACATTAATACATATGCACAACAGAATACATGATAATTATAAATACACAGACATGCATAAACATAATTAAAACATCATCTGGTACTTATCTTTGAAACAATGGTAATTCCACCAACCAGGTGCAGGCCTTCCACGAACCTCCCAGCCTTAGACCACACTGCTCATCAAGCTCAACAGTGGGTCACCCCTGAGCTGGGACTAAGCTCCACTCCAAGGCAAAGAATCCTAGGCTAGGTTGAGGTTATAGGGAAAACACACAGTCATAAGGAAGGAATTCTCTCCCAGGAACCACTCATACTCACTGCCCACAGACTCTCCTTCCCCACATGCTTGTTCCACCCCAGGAGTATACACCTTCTCTGTCACCTGGACAGTCCTTCGGCTGCTAACCTCCCTTGCCTTGGGTTTCAGCAACATACCGGACCGGAAGTCTCCGAGCTCTGAGGCAGCTACAGGGTTCCTTCTAGGAGTTCTCTCCTTCCTCTGTGCACTCTCTCACCGGGAGAGAGTCGCTCACAGGCCAAGCAACCTATTATTCCAACTTCAATCACCTCTCTCACCTGGAGAGAGTGTTGTACAAATTGGCCAACAAGCCACATGCAGTCCAGCACTGCGTGGACACAACAACCAATGGGGAAAACAAACACGGGCTTTCCAAACAGGCTCAACAATGACATGATGGTCTCATGGTTATGGCTTTGGGACAGAGACTCCACACACAGACTCGATCTGCTCAGACAGAGGATGTATCGGCTTTCCAGAAATCAAAACAAGCTATCTCCGAAATCAACACAGACTTTTCCCGTGGTTTCAGAATTGCACGAGGTCTCTTGCAGAGGTCGGATCGGTTCATGCTTGGGCAATCGAGGGTCGAATGGAGGAGGAACCCCCATCACGACTCATCTCAGCCATTTTATTTGCATGGGCTTGGGTTGACACTTGTCACCCGTGAAGCTGCATGCTTTCATCAACGTGCTTTCCTCCCACCATTTGGAAGTCACATGTCATTCCAAAAGAACCTAGAATAAAAACATATTATTCACATGTCTTTTGGAATAATATTAAAATATTATTCCCAAGGACTTAAGCCCCTAGGCTTATCCCCTAGGCTCAACACTTAGCCCCTATTCCCACCTTCCATCCCCTAATCCCTTTCCCTCTCTATGGATGCTTAGTCCCCCATCACTCATTCATTGTGTTGGCCTGCACGCGGCGGTGTTCATATTTTTATTAATTTCAACATAGATACATGTACAAAATCAAGCTCTTGGCCTTCAACTCTTAGGCTCTCGGGCCTAACAATCACAAAATCCCACTAGCTTATATAAACTCGGCTCACCAGCCTATAAAACATATGGAAATTCATTTCATAAACACGATTTACAATAGGGCTCGGCCTTGGGGACATTACACAGAGCATATGGAAGAAATGTTCAAATAAGGAATACTTATGTGGCTCCCCACACCATTGAATGTTACAAATTCCACAATTATGGTCACATAACTCAGAAGTGTAGAAGCATGATAGAGACCTCCATGAAAGAAACCATCGATTTCAGATACATGAAGGTTTGGAGAAGAAAAGAAATACAAGAAGAGTAGGTGAATAAGGAACAGGTCTTAGAGATCACATGATTTACAGTATTGAAAGAAAGAAAAGAAGATAAGGTAAATAAATAAAAGACTCAAGAGATTGTACTCTCAGGAATTGTAGTGCAAGATCATAATGAATCCATAAGAAAAAAAGGAAGAAGTCAAAATTCAGAGAGATGATGAGTATACATATGAAGAGGAAGATTACTCTACACTAGGGTGGATTCCTCCATTGTTCTGAGACTTCCGGCTTTGATACTCCCAATAAATATGAATATTGAACATGCTGAGTTATGCACTAGCTACTACAGATCAAAGAACCATCTTTCGAGCAGTTTGAAGTGTTTGCAGAATTTGGGAAAGAATTTCAGAATGGTTTGATGACAGAACTGCATAATTTTTTGTAACAGTTTTCTTTTGGAGCACATACACATGCATGTATCAGTTGACAATTACACAAGAAGAAGTTTATGATTGTATTCCATGTATGTATTCAGGTAGGGATATCTTCAGTACAGGTTGTTTCAGACCTGTAGAGTTTGATTTGCACATAGAGAAGACAACTGGACACATTTGATTCAGGTTTAAGAAACATGAATATGTGATGATTAGTTCTAGCAAAGAAGTCTTCATAATAGTACAATGATAGATGGGTCAACATTGTGGACATTTGAGTAGAAAATTTATGGACAAAGATGGATTTATGACATCATTAGCAGGTCTATACATATATATGACAAAGTATATTTATAATTGGAATCAGTGGAATCATTGGACAAGTGAGATGCTTAGAAGGTATAAAATAAATGGGTTAGAGAAGATGCATAACAATGGATTGACAATTGGAATCATTGGATGAATTCATATTGTCAGAAGGAAATCATTGAACAATATGGTCAAGTGAACATGACAAGTAAATGAAGTAATCAAGTAATGGATTCTTTTTATATATGTCAGTGAATTACAATAGGAAACACCAATGGACATGATGCCCTGGAAGAGAGGAAAGGAAACATATACATGTAGCCCTACATTTATTTACAACACATATTGTAGAGAAGTCAAGGGGAGAGAAATCGTCAGAGAAAGAGATTAGGAAAGAAATATTAGAAGCATGCAAACATTGGGAGACATACCGACAGGGGGATTTATCATTTTTCCCATGATGTCAAAGGGAGAGAAAGAGAAATATCATAAGAGAAAGAATCAAGCGCATGAAATAAAAAAAGGATTGTTAAGAGAAAGTATACTTTCAAGGGAAGTCACTCTTGGCTATTGATATCAAAAGAGAAAAGGAACATGGAAAGAAACATGGAGAGAAATAAGAAGAGAGAAACATGTAAAGAGAAAGAACATAGGCATGAAGATAGGGGGAGAAGCCCCAAGGGATATACCCTTTTCCATTGATGTCAAAGGAGGAGAGAGAAAAGAGAAACATTGATGAGGAGCGATGGTCATAGGTGGAGCATGAGTACTGGAGTAAGAGTGTTTCCATCAATGTTGGTTTTTCCATCAATGTCGAAGGGGGAGATTGTTGGACAGGTGGTTTTCATTGATGTCAACCCTTGGATAATTTGAGATACCCCAGAGTTGTGATCGATATTGATGGTGAGTTAGTTTTCATTGATGTCAACAAGAGTGGTTGATGTCAACAGATGATATGGGTTCATTTGCTGAATTCTACACGAAGCCCCGAAGGTGTGTTTATGGAACCCGAAGTTGATCAAGGAAAAATATCATGAAGGACAGTGTAAATGCAGGTAACAAACTCATGGATGGATAGTCCTCATCATTCCATTTTTGTTGATAGGTGGTACGCCTTGTAGTTCCTCATGGTTGAGGAGTTATGACCTCATGAATTTGGAATCCCAGAAGAATGGGTAAGAAAATCCTAAATAGTTACAAGTCTTAGTCAAAGGGTTAA
>ML800772.1:127720-138309 GCA_009831015.1 Picea engelmannii
TGCTCCCCCTAACTGCTCGTCTGATCTCCCAACCTGAACTGTCATCTTTATGGTGCTTCCTCATGTACATCTAAGACATATAAGATAGAATTTAAAAGCATTCATTTTGGAGTAGAAATAACTCTGAGTCTCTGGCGAAGATACTTAAAGGCTTCCCATGGAAGCAGTTTTGTAAAGATGTTTGTCACTTGTTCTTTTGTGCCCACATATTCAACTCTGATGTTCTTTTCTGCAACATGTTCCTGTAGAAAGTGATACTTGATTGGAATGTGCTTCGTCTTGGAGTGCATCACCTAGTTCTTTGAGATACTGATGGCGTTTGTATTATCACAATAGATTGGAATGGGCTCATCATACTCAACTTGTATATCTGTCAAAGTTTGTTTCATCCATAGAACCTGTGTACAACATGTTTTTGTTGCAATATACTCTGCCTCGACTGTAAATAAAGATATTGATGATTGTTTCTTGCTTAACCATGATACTAAACGCTCACCCAAGTAGAACGTTGCTCCACTGGTGTTTCGTCGGTCATCAATGCAACCTGCCCAATTTGCATCTGTGTAGGAAATAAGTGATAGATCCTTTCCTTTTGGATACCATAATCATTTCCTTTTCCTTTAAGATATTTGAAAATCCTTTTCACTACTAATAGATAATTGAAAATCTAAACTCAACTCAACTAGTCAAACTGAAGTGTGAACTGAAAGAGAATATTCTCCAGGTGGAATATTCTCTCCTAAAATATAGGAGACTGGATAATGACTAATTATGACTAATAAACAAATAAAAACCTTAGGAAAAAKAAATCCTAGGTGTGTGTGAAGTAACTCCAACACCCCCCCTGAACATCACTATGGTGAAAATAAAGATTGGGTCCCGGCAACGAGGCCATGTCAGGTACCCAAGTACAAAAGATACACTAAAAATAAAGTGAGGAAAGAGGGAAAACCTCATGGTAAAAACCCCCCCTCAAGGTACAATGTATGTAAAAAGAAGAACTACAGTTGCTAGGCAACTGTGTCCTTCACTCCAAGATGACCTCGCAAAGAATGAAATTTCTGCTTAGTGAAGGTCTTGGTGAAAATTTATCTCATCTGTTCTGCTGAAGGATAGAACTGTAAGTCGATGATCCCCTTGTGTACTAAGTCCCAGATGTAGTGCATGTGGATCTCGATGTGCTTCGTCTGCTGCCTCTAAACTAGATCTCTGTAGAACTTCATAGTGCTCTGGTTGTCACGCCAAATGACAATCGGCCGATGAAATTGAATGTCCAACTCAGTGAGAAAATGTTGTAGCCACATAGCCTGAATGGTTATGTTAACTACCCCTCTGTACTCTGCCTCGGCTGAAGATAGAGCAATGGTAGCTTGCTTCTTGCTCAACCAACAGATAGGACCGAAACCAAGACTAAGTGAGTAACCATATGTGGACTTGCGATTAATGTTATCTCCAACCCAGTCGGAATCAGTAAAACTAATGAGATATAATGTAGAGTCTGCTGCATAATGAATCCCAAAGGTGATGGTTCCTTGTACGTATCGAAGGGTACGCTTTGCAGCTTTCCAATGTAGCTCATGCGGCTTCTGCATGAACCTGGAAACTGCGCCAACTACATATGAGAGGTCTAGTCTGGAGTGTGTAAGATACAACAAGCTCCCCACTAGCTGTTTGTACAGTGTGTTGTCAACCAGTGGAGTCTCCCCGCCATCCTCAAGTTTGACTCCTGATAGGAAAGGAGTCAGAGTAGACTTTCAGTCTTTCATGTGAAATCTCTCAAGGAGATCTCGTGCATACTTGGCTTGAGACAGTTTGATGCTTGATGCATCCTGACTGATCTCAAGTCCAAGAAATAAGTGTAATGGACCCATGTCCATCATCAAAAACCTATCATGAAGAATCCTCTTGACTACAACAATTGCTAAAGTCGAGCAACCGGTGATCAACAAATCATCGACATACAGAACTAAAAGTAGAAGTGAATCAGCCATCCTGGGCATGTATACATTCAGGTCTGATTTACAACGTACAAAGGTCTGTGACAACAGGTAGGAATCCATCTTGGCATACCATGCCCTCAGAGCCTGCTTGAGGCCATAAAGTGACTTCTTCAGTCGACAGACCAAAGATGAGTCCTGCATAAATCCCTGGGGCTGCTCCGTGTAGATCTCCTCAGAGAGATCACTGTGAAGAAATGCATTCTTCATGTCCATTTGATGGACTTCCCATCCCTTGGTTGTCGCAATGTCAAGTGCCAATCGTATGGAATCCATCTTCGCTACTGGAGCGAAGGTATCATCATAGTCAATACCATGAACCTGTTGAAAGCCTTTGGCGACAAGCCTGGATTTGTATATGTTGATATGTCCATCTGTTGTGCTCTTGGTCCTGTAGACCCATCTGCATCTGACAAGTTTCCTCCCAGAAGGAAGGGGAACCAGATCCCAAGTTTGGTTCTCGAGGAGGGAGTTGTACTCCTCCTGCATGGCGGATTCCCAAAAGGGATTTCCAGCAGCCTCTCAATAATACTGTGGATCTGAAGACTGAACCAAGAAAATATTCCTGGAAGGCAATGGTTCAGTGGTAGTGAGTGCAATAGGAGGCTCCTCGAAATCAGATCGAGTCCTCCTAGTATCGGCTGGATCACCAACGAGATCCCTTGCATCCTGAAGAGTAGTTTGTGCCCACTTGGGCCTCTGCAACTGCATCTGGATGCTCTGACTATACTGAATCTGAATCTGAATCATCTGATTCCTCTGAGTCAGAACTCTCTTCTGAAGAAGATTCAGCATGTGCATGCTCATCATCTCGGACAGGTGGAAGAGTGAAGGTGTCTGCATGCGACTGTTGAGGTACATGCGAGACACTTTCCTCAAATTGGACACTACGCTCAATGATGAGTCAGTCCGAGGAAAGATCAATAAGATGATATCCCTTCACACCGTCGGGGTATCCAACAAAGATGCACTCAGTGCTCTGTGGATCAAGTGCCTTCCTCTTTTCAGAGGGAATCTCGGCCCATGCACGTGAACCAAAAATGCGAAAGTGGGCCACTTTCGGTTTGAGGCCGCTCCAAGCCTCATAGGGGGTCTTATCCTTGACAGATCTATGAGGAGATCTGTTTTGGATGTATGTTGCACAGTTAAGTGCTTCGGCCCATAGTCTCTGTGGTAGTGACTTTGCATGCAACATGCAAGATGCCATCTCCTTTAGAGATCTGTTTTTTTGCTCGACAACTCCATTTTGTTGCGGAGTGTAGGGAACTGTATGTTGCAACTGAATCTCTGTCTTATGGAAAATATTATGAATCTCATGATTCACATACTCTCCCCCATTATCAGTTCAGAGTACTTTGATCTTCTTTTCGGACTGTATCTCAACCAAATCTTTGAAATCTTTGAGGTGTTGAAAGACCTCATATTTTTGCCTGAGAAAGTAGATCCAAGTAAAACATGAGAAATCATCAACAAAAACAAGAACAAACCTCACTTTGTTGATCGATGGATGTGGAAAAGGACCCATGAGATCAATATGGATCAGATCTAAAGGTGTGGAAGCTCGCTGAGACTTTCCTTTGACAAATTTCTCTTGAGGGTGTTTTTCGAGAACACATCCCTCACATACTCCCTTGGAGAAGAGGATGTGTGGTAGACCATCAAATATTATGTGCTTGTTAAGTTGTTGCATGTATCTGAAATTCAAATGTCCAAACCTTTCGTGCCATATCCTACTACTTTCATCAGCATGAGTAAGCAGTAAAGCAGAATCAGGTTCAATGAATTCAGAAAATGTATACAATCTAGACTGATGATTTACCTCATCGGTAGCAACCCTGGAGTTGGTTTGCATGTCGTCTATGTCCACATCATTTGGTGTGAATACGACTTTCTTTCTGGTGCCAAAATTTTTCATCTAATATACAGAGATAATGTTGATAGAAAATTTGGGAACATGCAACACGTTCTCGAAGCTTCCATTGGTGAGTTCAATCCTTCCTTTGTCGGTGAATTCGACAGAAGAGTTGTCCCCCATTAGAATAGGATGACCTTTTCATGCATCCAAAGAAGAATAGACTACTTCTAATTCAGCCATGTGATGTGATGCTCCTGAATCTATGATCCAAGCATCGGGAGAGGAGTTGATGGCAATCAATGCATGGCTAGAATTGCCTTTCTTGGAATTCAGATCTTTTGGCTTCTTCTTCTTTTCACCCTCGGGGATGCGATCTCCAAGGTTTTTTTGCTGAAGTATCTGAGACATCAAATCTATTTGTTTTTGCATGCATGCAGATTCCGAATGGAATCCTTTGTGACAGTATGTGCATTTCTCTCATTTTCTTCCATTTTCTCCTTTGGATCTAGAGGCATCGGTGAAGGGTTTTGTGTACCCTTCCTTCTTCATATGTGCATGAGATTTCTGGTTATCTTTGTCTTTAGATTTCTGATATTTGTGGCTGCCATCATGCACAGTGAGTGCATGTGCCCTTGGGCCTTTGATTGTGCCCATGTTGATGAGCTTGGTTTACTCTTGTGTCAGGGATTCGATAAAGTCCTCAAGAGAAGGCATCTTCTAGGTGGCTCCAGAGAAGAATCTGACAGTATGGAATGTAGATACGAATACTGAGAATTCAGGACCAAGCTTGGAGAGAATGGTGAGAACCATCTGTTTCTCCTCCTTCGATTTATCAACCCCGCAAGCTTTGAGTTGTGACAGTAAATCCTTGAATTTTGTAAAGAAATATTGGATATTATCGAAGCTTTTTGGATCCAATGTGAGCAGATCCACCTCCAACATGTGTCCCCTCATCTCATCCTGTTTGCCAAAGATCCCTTCCAAGATGGTCTAGGCTTCATTGGAAGTCTTATAGGAAGATATATGAAAAAGGAGATTGGGAGAAATAAGACTGCAAATTGTTTCGAGTGCCTCATCCATGCAATTTAAGTACTTGGATTTTTCTATGGATGATGTCGGTTTTGTATCTGTATTCATGGTTAACCTATACAACCCTCCATATCGGAGATGTATGGCTATTTTCTCCTTCCATGCAAAATAGTTGTAAGGTGTAAGAATGAATTCTTTTTGGAATTCCATCTTTTCGCTGTCTTCGATCTTTTGTACCTGCAAAAAATTTTGGTGTAGCTTTTGCTTAGAAGTTCGTCGGCTCTAATACCATGTAAATGTGTTGACCTGCATAGAATAGATATAGCTAAACAATGATACACACATTTTCAGAGAGAATTGGAAAAAGAAGAAGAAGGAGAGAAAGAATGGAAATAATTCTCATTAATTGTTATGAATAATGAATAATTTACAGAAGATATACTTTGTATATCTCAATGAGTTCGACTTGAGGTGAACCAAGTCACCATAGAGGTGGTCTAGAGTGATCTGGACACACACCAACAGTTACAGGAGTTAACTACCACCTATTCTAGTCTCTCAGGCAATTACGAGAGTGAACTGCCACCTAGTTGAGTTAACTAGTCAACTAGTCTTCAGTTAACTGACTGAACAGAAAGTAGTGAGGAGTTAACTCAAGGAATCAAGTCTAATGCGCCACTCAGGTAATGATACCAAGGCAAGGTCGAATTAGCATGGTGATGATCCCAATGTTGCATGGTGATGGTTCCAATGTAACATCTAAACTCAACTCAACTAGTCAAACTGAAGTGTGAACTGAAAGAGAATATTGTCTAGGTGGAATATTCTCTCCTAAAATATAGGAGACTGGATAATGGCTAATTATGACTAATAAACAAATAAAAACCTTAGGAAAAAAAAATCCTAGGTGTGTGTGAAGTAATTCCAACACTTCTTTGGCATTTTCTGAATCTGTGATGGGTGAAGAATATATGTCATGTAACTTATCCCAAAGTTCTTTAGCTGATGAACATTTACCAACCTTTTATCTTACCGGATTAAGTAATCCTTCCCAGAGGAAATCCATTGCTATTTTTCTATTCTTCTTCAATTCCTTTTTGGATGCAGTCTTTTCCCTTTTTGAGCTATCATATCCTAAACAACTCATAGCCAAATATAATGTCCCTGTGCCTATAAAAATATTTTTGTCCTTCTGCTCCACATCTCATACTTACAACCATTCTCACCATTAAACATTGGTACTCCATTCTCAAAATAATCCATGATCTCCTTCCAGTGGTTAAACTATTTCTTGAAGGAACGTGCTCTGATACCAATTGTTGGATTACTAAGAGGGGGGGTGAATCAGCAATAGAGCAATCTAATCCTTTTTAACCATATAATGCAAGTGTTGTATCAATGTAGCATTATCATCCAATATTTGCAGAGTAAATAAACACTCAACAAATGAACAATCATACACATAAAAAGTACACCAGTGTTTTTACGTGGAAACCCAAAGCGGGAGAAAATCACATAATGATTTTTCTTATATGTCTTGAAGAATTACATTCGTTGGAAGCACCAACTTCCTTTGTTTTCCAGTTGCAACTGGAAGGAGGCTCCAACCCCCTAGTTTCTCAGGATACAACCTAAGGGAAGCTCCAAATCCTCAATTCTCTGGCTACAACCATAAGGAGGCTACAACCCCCTATGTTCTTCAGCTACAACCAAAAGGTGGCTAAAACCACCTATCCTTGCCCCATCCAACCACCCTGACATATAAGTAGAATGATGGAACCATTGTCACACTATCACTATGAGATATATTGTTGTAAACATGTACCAATAAACCTGCACCAAACAATATGTACTAATAACCTAAACCATGTATCAACCTGTACCTCAACCTGCAATCAACCTGTATCATAAATAAGTGCATCAACCATGCACCAACCTGTACCAAACAACCTGAAATCAACTTGTACCATAAACAAGTGCATCAACCATGCACCAATCTGTACCAAACAACCTGTAATCAACTTGTACCATAAACAAGTGCATCAACCATGCACCAATCTGTACCTCAACCTGCAAACCTTCCTTAACTTTAACAACAAGAGACTAGCATTTTCATCAAACTTTACTTTAGTCTCACATGACTAATTTTGGATTATTCAACAACCCTAACTTGAAATAATCATAACTATGTACCTGTGATGAATAAAGATCTAAAAATGGTACACAATGTTMTTCAATGTCTTTTATGCAATTCCTCCAGACGTCACTACTTGGAACCTCTCGGGAAATGAGTTATAGCAAAAATGGCATACCTTGTTGAATTATGGCTTATTCTAGAGAGTGAACTTGTAGAGCATGCCCTGCACGGATTATTTGTTGTATGAATATGAAAATTGTACAGAGAATACTATAGACTGCACTCTAACCAACACATTTGGTATTACTAAATTTGGATTTGTTATGAAGAAGTTATGACGTTTTTATCCGAAACACCTATTTTAGACTAGTTTCGGGACTATCCACAAACCCTATTTTCCACGAAGTGTAACTCCAAAAATACAACGACCCACAAGCTGAAATTCGTACCACATCTACTTGGATATGTTTCCTCAATGTTCTCCCAATTTCACGGTCTGAATCATTCTAGAAAAAAAATTATTGTGAAAATGGTGAGATGACCTGTAAATAACATACCTTAGAAAGCATCATCAAAAGAATTTATCCTCCTTTGAATTTCGGCCTTATTTACTTCACCTTCCCTCTGAAATTTGGCTTATATATCATTTGGTTACCTCATTCACCTATAGATATTCAATATGCTCAAGTGTGATTGAAATGATAGAGCCTTTCCTCTTAATTATACTTTCATGTAGCTTCCTTAGAAGCATCTTCTAGACCACTTTGTCCACATAGCCACTTTGTCCACATAGCCACCTATGTCCAACTTTTCTCAATTTGCCACTTGTCCATATATCCAATAGCCACTTGAATACTTAACCCATTTTCCTCATTTTAGGGTTAACCTTCTTATAACCACTTTCCATAATTAGAAATTTATCCATTTACTTTATTATTTAAATAATCCTCCTTGACTTTTTCACTTCACTTTATTATTTAAATAATCCTTCTTGACTTTTTCACTTCACTTTATTATTTAAATAATCCTCTTTTACTTTGTCACTTCACTTTATTATTTAAATAATTTCTTCTTTGCAAGCATTTTGACTTCTTTGACCTTTTCGGGCTTCAAGCCAACGTATGAGGGTCCTCCAACTTCGTAAGGTCATAACTCTCAGACCATGAGGAGTTATGTGACTTTCCACATACCACTAGAAATGGCATGACATGTACTATCCATCTAGAATAATATTATCTACAAATATATCAAAACTCATACCATTATACATCAAACAAACTTGGGTCCATTACCCAAACCTCTGTGCTACCAGAATTCGCTATCGGACTTTCTTCAAGGGTTGACATCAATGACAACCAACCCAATTAATCAACATATACCATTGATCCAGATTATTTTGAGCATGAAATGAGAGCGGAGACACAACAAAGAAATATACAGAAATATTGCAAGACGCCAATAATATAATAGACATATATCATATATATAACAACAGGTACAAATATACAATAATACATAAATTCTATTAATGGGCGAAATGTACATAACTATAAAAATACAGAGTGAATGAACTCACTAGAATGGTGAAATCTTATCTCTGAGGCGAGATGTGAAGGATACACTCATTCACAAGAATATGATCGTTACAATGAGGCTCCAAAGGCATTTTTAACATAAATAAAATCTAAAACCCTAACCCCGGAAGATGAAAAGACAACAGGTTTGTGGACCCTGTTTTAGGTAGTTTGGTGTATCAACTTCCCGAGGGCGTAACTTTGTCATACCATCTATGTTTGGGGTGCACTATAGGTCATTGGAAAGGTATTGACGATAAACTTCATTTCATAGGTTTAATCATGTCGTAGGTGATCATTGAGGTGCCTGATCGTGAAAAAACATATTTTAATCCCTTAAAATGGCCCCAAAAGTTTAGGACTCGAAAACTGCTAAAAATAGTAAATTTTCAAAGAACTATTTTGAGATAGTTGGAATAGGTGGGTGGACACCGATATCCACCTGTATCAATATGGAACATGAGACATTTCATCTTCTTCTTCTTGTGCCTTGGGACACTGATTCGCAGATAAATTTACACCTACAAGAATATGAACCCTGACTGGTTTATGTTCCTGCATATTAAACCTCTGTAATATTGTCTCACATATTTCCTCTAATTTAACCAAAGTTTTCTTTTTTCCCAATCTCTTTTAATTTCCATTCCCAAAATGGAATTTGTATCACCAAGATCCTTCATGTCAAATTTAGAGGACAATTGAGTTTTCACATCTTGGATAATTTCCTTGTCATTTCCTATCAGCAACATATCATCCACATACAAGACCAAATAAATAAGACGATCATCAATTAATTTGAAATACACACAGTGATCCACTTTGCTCCTTGTGAAACCAAGTCCCAACATATAAATATCAAAATTTTAATACCACATCCTTGGTGATTGATTTAACCCATAGAGAAAAGCCTTTTGGTTGCTACATGTAGATTTTTTCTTTCAGATATGCATGTAGGAATGTTTTCTTCACATCCATTTGTTCTACATCAAAATCAAAAGTAGTAGCAATGGATAAAATAAATCTAATATAAGTTAACTTGACAACAGGAGAAAAATTTTCACCAAATTCAATTCTATCTACCCGAGAATAACCTTTTGATACTAACCAAGCATGGTGTTTCTCCACTTTTCCTTTTGCATTAAACTTCTTCTTAAACACCCATTTGATTCCAATGGGATTTAATCCAATCGACAACTCCACTAGATCCCAAGCCTCTAAGGTTTCCATTTCTCCAACCATGGCCTTTTTTCAAAGTTTTCCATCCTTTGAATCCACTGCCTCCCTAACAGTTCTAGGATCATCTTTAGTAATAAAGATTAAAGAAAAATTTGAACGGAAATAAGGTGGACTATACCTTTCTATTTTCCTTATTTCCAAAATTGATCTCCTTAATA
The DNA here is from genome assembly GCA_009831015.1 of Picea engelmannii. Classification (NCBI taxonomy): domain Eukaryota; kingdom Viridiplantae; phylum Streptophyta; class Pinopsida; order Pinales; family Pinaceae; genus Picea; species Picea engelmannii. The sequence goes on from ML800772.1 coordinate 137,707, forward strand.
CTAGAGTATGAGGATATTATTCTTCTGATTCCTTTTCTTTTGTAGAGTCGGATTCATTATCCTTCAACTCAAACTCTATTTTCTCTGGCTCTTCCCTCCTTGGTATGGCTTTCTATTTGAACACATATTTCATTTATCTAAATACCACATCTTGGCTATACATTATCTTCTTAGTTTTTTGGGAATATCGAAGGGGTCGGTGAATTAGTATGAGCACTTTTATAACTTTTAACCATAATATATATTCTTTAACAATATTTAACAATTTATCATTAGCATTCAATATATCATCAACGGTATAAGTCGTCAGTGCATAAAAATTAACAGATACACAGGACACCATAATTTATGTGGAAACCCAAATGGGAGAAAACCACATAATGCTTTCTTATAAATCAAATATTACATTCATAGGAAGCACCAACTTCCCAATTCTCTAGTTGCAACTGGAAGGAGGATACAACCCCCCATTTATAGGCTCCAACCTGAAGGAAGATACAACTCCTTGAAATCTCTGGCTCCAACCAGAAGGAGGCTACAACCCCCTGATTCTTAAGCTCCAACCTGAAGGAAGCTCCAATGCCCTGTGTTCTCCGACACCAA
>ML800772.1:139716-150571 GCA_009831015.1 Picea engelmannii
TTAACCCTTTGACTAAGACTTGTAACTATTTAGGATTTTCTTACCCATTCTTCTGGGATTCCAAATTCATGAGGTCATAACTCCTCAACCATGAGGAACTACAAGGCGTACCACCTATCAACAAAAATGGAATGATGAGGACTATCCATCCATGAGTTTGTTACCTGCATTTACACTGTCCTTCATGATATTTTTCCTTGATCAACTTCGGGTTCCATAAACACACCTTCGGGGCTTCGTGTAGAATTCAGCAAATGAACCCATATCATCTGTTGACATCAACCACTCTTGTTGACATCAATGAAAACTAACTCACCATCAATATCGATCACAACTCTGGGGTATCTCAAATTATCCAAGGGTTGACATCAATGAAAACCACCTGTCCAACAATCTCCCCCTTCGACATTGATGGAAAAACCAACATTGATGGAAACACTCTTACTCCAGTACTCATGCTCCACCTATGACCATCGCTCCTCATCAATGTTTCTCTTTTCTCTCTCCTCCTTTGACATCAATGGAAAAGGGTATATCCCTTGGGGCTTCTCCCCCTATCTTCATGCCTATGTTCTTTCTCTTTACATGTTTCTCTCTTCTTATTTCTCTCCATGTTTCTTTCCATGTTCCTTTTCTCTTTTGATATCAATAGCCAAGAGTGACTTCCCTTGAAAGTATACTTTCTCTTAACAATCCTTTTTTTATTTCATGCGCTTGATTCTTTCTCTTATGATATTTCTCTTTCTCTCCCTTTGACATCATGGGAAAAATGATAAATCCCCCTGTCGGTATGTCTCCCAATGTTTGCATGCTTCTAATATTTCTTTCCTAATCTCTTTCTCTGACGATTTCTCTCCCCTTGACTTCTCTACAATATGTGTTGTAAATAAATGTAGGGCTACATGTATATGTTTCCTTTCCTCTCTTCCAGGGCATCATGTCCATTGGTGTTTCCTATTGTAATTCACTGACATATATAAAAAGAATCCATTACTTGATTACTTCATTTACTTGTCATGTTCACTTGACCATATTGTTCAATGATTTCCTTCTGACAATATGAATTCATCCAATGATTCCAATTGTCAATCCATTGTTATGCATCTTCTCTAACCCATTTATTTTATACCTTCTAAGCATCTCACTTGTCCAATGATTCCACTGATTCCAATTATAAATATACTTTGTCATATATATGTATAGACCTGCTAATGATGTCATAAATCCATCTTTGTCCATAAATTTTCTACTCAAATGTCCACAATGTTGACCCATCTATCATTGTACTATTATGAAGACTTCTTTGCTAGAACTAATCATCACATATTCATGTTTCTTAAACCTGAATCAAATGTGTCCAGTTGTCTTCTCTATGTGCAAATCAAACTCTACAGGTCTGAAACAACCTGTACTGAAGATATCCCTACCTGAATACATACATGGAATACAATCATAAACTTCTTCTTGTGTAATTGTCAACTGATACATGCATGTGTATGTGCTCCAAAAGAAAACTGTTACAAAAAATTATGCAGTTCTGTCATCAAACCATTCTGAAATTCTTTCCCAAATTCTGCAAACACTTCAAACTGCTCGAAAGATGGTTCTTTGATCTGTAGTAGCTAGTGCATAACTCAGCATGTTCAATATTCATATTTATTGGGAGTATCAAAGCCGGAAGTCTCAGAACAATGGAGGAATCCACCCTAGTGTAGAGTAATCTTCCTCTTCATATGTATACTCATCATCTCTCTGAATTTTGACTTCTTCCTTTTTTTCTTATGGATTCATTATGATCTTGCACTACAATTCCTGAGAGTACAATCTCTTGAGTCTTTTATTTATTTACCTTATCTTCTTTTCTTTCTTTCAATACTGTAAATCATGTGATCTCTAAGACCTGTTCCTTATTCACCTACTCTTCTTGTATTTCTTTTCTTCTCCAAACCTTCATGTATCTGAAATCGATGGTTTCTTTCATGGAGGTCTCTATCATGCTTCTACACTTCTGAGTTATGTGACCATAATTGTGGAATTTGTAACATTCAATGGTGTGGGGAGCCACATAAGTATTCCTTATTTGAACATTTCTTCCATATGCTCTGTGTAATGTCCCCAAGGCCGAGCCCTATTGTAAATCGTGTTTATGAAATGAATTTCCATATGTTTTATAGGCTGGTGAGCCGAGTTTATATAAGCTAGTGGGATTTTGTGATTGTTAGGCCCGAGAGCCTAAGAGTTGAAGGCCAAGAGCTTGATTTTGTACATGTATCTATGTTGAAATTAATAAAAATATGAACACCGCCGCGTGCAGGCCAACACAATGAATGAGTGATGGGGGACTAAGCATCCATAGAGAGGGAAAGGGATTAGGGGATGGAAGGTGGGAATAGGGGCTAAGTGTTGAGCCTAGGGGATAAGCCTAGGGGCTTAAGTCCTTGGGAATAATATTTTAATATTATTCCAAAAGACATGTGAATAATATGTTTTTATTCTAGGTTCTTTTGGAATGACATGTGACTTCCAAATGGTGGGAGGAAAGCACGTTGATGAAAGCATGCAGCTTCACGGGTGACAAGTGTCAACCCAAGCCCATGCAAATAAAATGGCTGAGATGAGTCGTGATGGGGGTTCCTCCTCCATTCGACCCTCGATTGCCCAAGCATGAACCGATCCGACCTCTGCAAGAGACCTCGTGCAATTCTGAAACCACGGGAAAAGTCTGTGTTGATTTCGGAGATAGCTTGTTTTGATTTCTGGAAAGCCGATACATCCTCTGTCTGAGCAGATCGAGTCTGTGTGTGGAGTCTCTGTCCCAAAGCCATAACCATGAGACCATCATGTCATTGTTGAGCCTGTTTGGAAAGCCCGTGTTTGTTTTCCCCATTGGTTGTTGTGTCCACGCAGTGCTGGACTGCATGTGGCTTGTTGGCCAATTTGTACAACACTCTCTCCAGGTGAGAGAGGTGATTGAAGTTGGAATAATAGGTTGCTTGGCCTGTGAGCGACTCTCTCCCGGTGAGAGAGTGCACAGAGGAAGGAGAGAACTCCTAGAAGGAACCCTGTAGCTGCCTCAGAGCTCGGAGACTTCCGGTCCGGTATGTTGCTGAAACCCAAGGCAAGGGAGGTTAGCAGCCGAAGGACTGTCCAGGTGACAGAGAAGGTGTATACTCCTGGGGTGGAACAAGCATGTGGGGAAGGAGAGTCTGTGGGCAGTGAGTATGAGTGGTTCCTGGGAGAGAATTCCTTCCTTATGACTGTGTGTTTTCCCTATAACCTCAACCTAGCCTAGGATTCTTTGCCTTGGAGTGGAGCTTAGTCCCAGCTCAGGGGTGACCCACTGTTGAGCTTGATGAGCAGTGTGGTCTAAGGCTGGGAGGTTCGTGGAAGGCCTGCACCTGGTTGGTGGAATTACCATTGTTTCAAAGATAAGTACCAGATGATGTTTTAATTATGTTTATGCATGTCTGTGTATTTATAATTATCATGTATTCTGTTGTGCATATGTATTAATGTTAAATCCATTGATTATTTATAATAGCAGTAATTCTTATTCTTACTCTGAGTTCTCTGTTTAACATGTTTTAAATGCATGATATATATATATATATATATATATATATATAATTAAGTATGAGATTGTTATTCCGCGAAGTAGCGCCTGCTCGGCAGTGGAAGGGGGAATTACAGTATGGTATCAGAGCTAAGGTTTCGATGCTGATCCTAGATGGGCCAGTTGAGTGGTCTTTGGACCGAGGGTTTTAGGAGAAATTGTGTCTGGAGGAAAAATTTGGAAACTTTGAATGCTCCAGAGTGTCAAGGAGTTACTTGATCGTGCTTACAAAGCTCAGGAGGTGTAGCGGTAGTATAGAACCCGCAGATCACTGTCAGGAAGTGTTGGAGCCTTAGGATCTGTTCAGGAGGGAAGGCGAACCCTCGTGACTGTCAGATCTGGAAAACGTGCGCAGGGCTTAAAACCCTTTGGAGTTACACAGGAACATGGAAATCACGATATGAGAAATCCCAAATTCATCAGGACCGTCCATCGGGGGAAACACGTGGCTGCCGGATGGCGTATCGACACACGGGAAACCCAAGGGCAAGAACCCTTATTTTTGCAAGTCGTGAAATAGCGAAACTTGAAATCCTGTAACGATCTACACCGTAGATCGTAAGAGAGGAACTTGACTATCGGATCAAGTGGAGGATTAGACCATAATTTCAGGATTTCGGCAAATGAAAGTTCGATATGTGTGGATGCACGAACTCCCAATGCCCGAAACGTCGAAAATATATACATCGTAGATCAGAGAAGAAGTTTAACCATTGGGTTGCACCTGGAATGGACGTGGGCGCATGGATGTGTACCATGTACCAGTGGGTTGAAAAGAAGAGCGAGAGTGGTGGGACCCGATGACGTCGTTGAAGGTGACGTGGAGCCTCCTGAGGGTGCCACTTGCCACTGTGGATGTGGAGATAGCTGTGCTATGTGGGCCTGAAGGGTAAAGTAAGTCAAGATTTCAAGATTCACAAAGGAGGAGCACGAGGGCTCAACACTTCAACTCACGAAGTCATGAGTTGCGAGAGGTGCTAGCACTTAGCCCTAGCCTACGGTTATATGTAGCAGGCGCTAGCAAGGAGGGAGCCATACCCGTATCGTATCTCAGATATCGGCGTTTAGAGGAAGAGGAGTCAAGGGTATTCGACTCATGAACTCGCGAGATCGTGAGTTGAGAAAGGTGCCTTTGGTTACGAGGGTAGGAAGAAAGAGGGAGCTATCACCCGAAAACCCGAAGTGCCAAAGTCCCGAAATCCCTACCTTGGTTGGCGAAAGTTGTGCTGTGGGCCCAAGGGGAGAGAGGTTGGAAGTTCGGGAGTCGAGATTTGGAGAGGGAAGGAAGTGCGAGAACCTTAGGGGACCAAAACCCTGAAACCCGAGACCCCGAAGTCCCAAAATTTTTGAAGACAAAAGAATCGTCGAGGATTTAACTGTTGAAATCCTTGTGGACCAAAACCCCGAAACCCGAAAGCGAGTATGAGAGTCCCGGGTACCGAGACCCTGAAACCAGAAGTCCCGAAAATCGCAAAGCCAAACAAGAGCTCAGAAAACTTAGTGAATTTGAAACGTTTTCTTATTCACATTGGTTAATGAATCTTGTGGTTTTTATTAAGGGATAAGGCCTGAAAAACTCTGGTTGACTGCACGTTGTGTGTGCGGAGTTCAACGGGTGTCAGGACAACCGAGTATACAAATGGAAGAGGTACAGATTGCCTCCGAAACAGAGGACGAAAGGGTAGGAAGGGATGTCAATTTCGGAGTCGAAGGATCTAACTCCAATGGGAATGGAAGAGAATTGGATAAGGAGGGACATATGATGAAACTCATTGAAAGATTGCAGAAATATGCCCAGGCTCGTCGAGCTGATAGCTGACTCATGAGGGTCAGGGATTAGCAGGGTGAATTCAACTTAAAGATGTTGAAGAGCCTAGAAAGAATGGAAAGGAAGTTAGAGAAGGGGAGTGGCTCAAGCAAGACGGAGAGTCGCAGGACCCCTGAGAGAAGAAGAAGATCAAGGAGTGGTAGCAGACATTATCATTGCCCCCCAAATCATTCCAGTAGGGAGGCACGTAGTAGTTCAAGCCCGTCCCCTACCAGAAAACACCGAAGATCTGGAGTGGATGAATTGAAAGGAGAGATGAACAAGATGAAGCCTCCAACATTTGATGGAGAACATAATAAGGAGGAAGACATCGAAACATGGTTGCTTGGCATGAGGAAATATTTCCAACTGCAGAATTATTCCGCTCATGCAGAAAGAAGAATTGCGATGTATCAATTGAAAGGAAAAGCATCCATGTGGTGGGATTAGTTTGTGCAGGTGCAGCACATCAGCGAGAAGGATGTCACTTGGAAGGAGTTCAAGAGGTATTTTGAGAAAAAGTACCTGACAAAATGATACTATGACAGAAAGATGAAGGAGTTCTTCGAACTCAAGTTGGGCAGCATGACCATCGATGAATACGAATGAAGGTTTTTGGAACTACTGAATTATGTTCCATTCATCAAAGATGAGGTTGTCAAGATTCAAATATATCTGAGTGGACTTCCACCTTCCATTAGTGATAAGATTCAGTATGATGATCCTAAGAATATGGAAGAAACAATAAGAAGGGATAAATGCTTATATGAACAGCAAAGAGAAAGGCCTACTTTTCGGAAGGCTTGGGATGATCAGAAGAAGTTCAGGAAAGAGCAGAGGCAGAAGGGAAAGAAGCCTCCCTTTTTCAGGAATAGTCCTTAGGGACAACCATCTTTTAGAGAGCTCAGGAAAGCTGAAGTGGGTGAGCAGATGCCAAGATCGCCACCTATGGAGTGTTGGGGTTGTAAAGGAAACCATAGGTACCGAGATTGCCCTCACAGAAAAGAAAAAGCAAGAACCATCCACAATGTTCAGCAAGCTGAAACAGTGGAGGATATGGGCAGTAGAATGCCAAGGATCTACGCAGCCCTGGACAACAAGCAAGATAAATTTCAATCACACATGACTGAAGTGGAAGGTATGATTAACAAACGAACATTTATTATTTTAATTGATTTAGGGGATAGCCATAGTTATGTAGATCCTAGGGTGGTGGAAAGTTTGCATTTATCAAGAAGAAAACATGAAAATTCTTGTTTAGTGAAGTTGGCTACAGGAACCAAGAGTAAGGTCACTGAGTTGATTAAGTCATGTTCTGTAGACATTGGTGGATTGAGCACGAAGGATGAATTGAATATTCTGCCTTTAGGCTCTTATGACTGCTTAATTGGGATGGACTGGTTGGATCAGAACCATGCCCTTCTAGACTATCGTAACAAGAATTTTACATGCCTGGATGAGGAGGGGAATCGGAAAACAGTCCAAGGGATTCCCAGAGCTATGGTTGTTAGAGAAATCTCAGCCATGCAGCTGAAGAAGTGCTACAGGAAAGGTTGTCAATTATTTGCAGCCTATGTGGAGGAAGTATCTGGAGATGAAGTCTCAAATATTGGAGACCATGAGGTACTCACAGAGTTCAAGGATGTATTTCAGTAGGTACCTGGACTACCTCCGAAGAGAGACATCAATTTTTCTATAAATTTTATGCTTGTAGCAGCTCTAGTTTCGAAAGCTTCTTATAGAATGAGTATGCCAGAGCTGAAAGAGTTGCAATTGCAGTTGGAAGAGCTTCTAAAGAAGAGGTACATTCACCTAAGTGTGTCACCTTAGGTTGCCCCGGTCCTATTCGTGAAGGAGAAGGATGGGACGTTGAGGTTGTGCATTGATTTCCAGCAATTGAATAAGGTAACTGTCAAGAACAAGTATCCTCTGCCAAGGATCGACGATCTTTTCGATCAGTTGAAGGGTGCGAAAATATTTTCGAAGATAGATCTCAAATCCAGATATCATCGGGTAAGAATAAAGGATGAGGACATCAGCAAGACCGCCTTTAGAGCAAGGTATGGTCATTACAAGTTCATAGTGGTGTCATTTAGACTGTCAAACGCACCTGTTGTTTTCATGTGCTTGATGAATGGTGTATTCAGGGACTATGACAATTTTTTCATAGTCTTCCTAGATGACATCTTGGTGTATTCCAAGTCAGAGGAAGAGCATGAACAACACTTGAGAATGGTGTTGCAAGTGTTGAGAGAACATCAGCTATATGCCAAGTTGAGCAAATGCTCATTTTATCAAAGGCAGATCCATTACTTGGGGTACATTATTTCAGAAGAAGGGATCGTTGTGGATCCTGAGAAGGTTGAGGCCATCCGAGAATGGTCAGCGCTAAGGAATGTGGCGGAAGTCAGATCCTTTATGGGTCTGGTGGGCTACTATAAAAGGTTAATAGCAGGGTTCTCAAAGATAGCTCACCCTATCACTTCCTTGCAAAGGAAGGAGAAAAAGTTTCAGTGGACTGAAGAGTGCGAGAACAGTTTCCAGCGATTGAAGCAGTTGTTAACCAACGCTCCAATCTTGAGGATTGCATATCCAAGTGTGGATTTTGTAGTATGCACAGATGCATGTAAGAAAGGGTTGGGAGGAGTTCTTAGCCAGAATGGATTTGTAATAGGTTATAAGTCCAGGAAGCTGAAGGAGCATGAAAATAATTATCCCACTCATGATTTGGAGCTAGCAGAAATCGTCCACGCTCTGAGGAAATAGAGACATTACCTCATGGGAAGGAGATTCTAGTTGAGAACAGAACATAATGGTATGAAATATTTGTTTGATCAGCCAACTTTAAACGCTAGGCAAAGTAGGTGGATGGAATTTCTGTGCGAATACGACTTTGATATCAAGTATATCAAGGGGAAGGAAAATAAGGTGGTTGATGCACTCAGCAGAAAAGTGCATGACTTACATGCTTCATCCATTAGCTTGTACAAGACTAATATTAAGGATAGAATTTTGGAAGCTGCAAAAGCAGATTTGTAGTACAGAGACTGGGTAGCAAAGCTACAACAGAGTGAGAGACCACAGAAAGAAGAAAATTACACATTGGGAGCTGATGGATTACTTCTGTACAAAAACAGAGTGTATATACCCAATATCTAGGATTTTAAACTTGCAATTTTAAGAGAAATGCATAACGTGACTTATGTTGAACACCCTGGATATCAAAAGACTGTGGCAGCAGTCAAAAGCCATTACTTTTGGTCGGGTATGAAGAGAGAAATCACTGAATACATCACCAGATGTATGGAGTGCCAGAAAATTAAGGCTAAGCATAGGCACCCAGCAGGGTTGTTGCAGCCTTTACCCATTCTTGAGTGGAAGTGGGAAGTGGTGACGATGGATTTTATTACAGGATTGCCTAGAACGTGCAAGCTGCATGATTTGATCATGGTGGTGGTGGACAAGCTTACAAAAGCTGCCCATTTTATTCCACTGAAAACTACTCACAAGGCAACAGGTGTTGTTGATATCCTCGTAAAAGAAGTGGCACGCTTGCACGAAATTCCTAAGATGATTGTGTTTGATAAGGACCCAAAATTCACCTCGAATTTCTAGAAAGGACTGTTCAGAGGATTCGAAACGAATCTGAACTTTAGTACAATGTATCATCCTGAGTCTGATGAACGGACTGAGAGGGTGAACAGAGTAATAGAGGACATGCTAAGAATGTGCGTGATGGACAAACCATCAAGATGGGAAGACTACCTGCACCTGGTAGAATTCACCTACAATAATGGATATTATGCATCGTTGAAGATGAGCCCATTTGAAGCACTTTATGGAAGAAAGTGAAACACTCCAGTGAGCTGGGATAATCCAGCTGATAGAGCAGTAATTGGGCCAGAGTTGCTCAAGGAGATGGAGGACCAAATGATAAAAATTAAACAGAATTTGAAAGTTGCCCAGGACAGGCAGAAAATTTATGCTGATAAGAACAGAAACCACAGAGAATTCAAAGTGGGTGATCATGTTTTCCTGAAAGTGAAAACTAACAGGAGTTCCCTGAAGCTGGGAAGTTGCACCAAGTTGGCAGCAAGATTTTGTGGGCCATTTGAATCCTGGAAAGGATTGGGCTAGTTTCATACATGCTTGCATTACCTGCATCTATGACTCTACATAATGTGTTTCATGTTTCACTGCTTAAGAAATATATACCTGATGCTAATCATGTTATCGATTGGAATGTGATTCAGGTGGAACCAGAAGGTGTCCTGCAAGTGCATCCTGTGTGCATATTGGACAGGAAAGGCAAACAGCTCTGGAATCGAGCCATAGAGCTTGTAAAGGTCCAGTGGACCTGGTAAGGTTCTGAGGACACAACATGGGAGCATGCAGATGTTATGCGCGCAGAGTACCCGCATCTTTTTGGAAATTTTGAAAATCTTGCAGATGCAATGTGAAGTTGCACTAAGGACAGTGCAGGAATAAGGGGAAGGGGATTATAATGTCCCCAAGGTTGAGCCCTATTGTAAATCTTGTTTATGAAATGAATTGTAATATGTTTTATAGGCTGGTGAGATGAGTTTATATAAGCTAGTGGGCTTATGTTATTGTTAGGCCCGAGAGACTAAGAGTTGAAGGCCAAGAGCATGATTTTGTACATGTATCTATGCAAAACATTAATAAAAATATGAACACCGCCGCGTGCAGGCTGACACGATGAATGGGTGATGGGGGACTAAGAATCCATAGAGAGGGCAAGGGATTAGGGGCTGGAAGGTGGGAAGAGGGGCTTAAGTCCTTGGGAATAATATTTTAATATTATTCCAAAAGACATGTGAATAATATGTTTTTATCCTAAGTTCTTTTGGAATGACATGTGACTTCCAAATGGTGGGAGGAACGCACGTTGATGGAAGCATGCAGCTTCATGGGTGACAAGTGTCAACCCAAGCCCATGCAAATAAAATGGCTGAGATGAGTCATGATGGGGGTTCCTCCTCCATTTGACCCTCGATTGCCTGAGCATGAACCGGTCCGACCTCTGCAAGAGACCTCGTGTAATTCTGAAACCGTGGGAAAAGTCTGTGTTGATTTCGGGGATAGCCTGTGTTGATTTCGGGAAAGTCAATACATCCTTTGTCTGAGCAGATCAAGCCTGTGTGTGGAGTCTCTGTCCCAAATCCATAACCATGAGACCATCCTGTCATTGTTGAGCCTGTTTGGAAAGCCCGTGTCTGTTTTCCCCTTTGGTTATTGTGGCCACGTTGATCCAGGTGGATATCGGGGGCCACCCACCTTTTTCAAATGGCTCAAAACAACTTTCTGGCCATTTTGGCAATTTACTATTTTTAGCAGGTTTTCACTTCTGGGGCCATTTTGAGGGCCTAAATGAAGTTTTTTCGAGATCCAGGTTCTCAATGATATTCAAAGGC
>ML800772.1:169091-179833 GCA_009831015.1 Picea engelmannii
GGGTATTATGTTTTATCTTAAATAATATCATCTTTTTGATACTATAAATATAAATTTTAATCACCTTCCATATAAATTTTAATGAATAAACATCACTACGAAGCTTAGATTCATAAACCCACCACCAATTCCATTAACTTTAGTTGGAACTATGTTAGAAAGTAACAACGTCCCCCAAATCTATCGATATCTTTTTAGTGTAACATTCTTCCCTACAATCTACTTTAAAGGTACAATTTTAATACAATCTACTTAAAGAGTACAATTTTATCTCTATTGAATACAATTATAACTCAATTTTATAGAAGTTTCATAGCTATAAAATTTAAATTTAAACATCGGATATATTTTAGTGCTAAATTGAAACAAAGATACAAAATTTGTAACATCTAAACATTAAAAACTAATTTGAAATAAATTTAAATGTGAGAGGTGTCGATAGTTAGCTAATTTATTCCATCATATAAAAAAAACTATGGAAAAACAATAATAGCATTTGAGCGTTGAGTTTGATTTTTTTTCTTGCTAAATGCTTAATTTTTTTATTAAAACCCATTTCTAAATTAGGAAATAAACCTAAAATGCAGGATGTTTCTACAATGAAAAATTTAGAGCATCTAAGCAAAAGAAGAAAAGAGAAATTCACCGTTATAATATTTGAATTTTTATCTACCATGTCTGGTCCATACTTAAAGAAAGCTTGTTTTCCACATCCATTATTGCTATATAGTTTAAAAAGATTAGTAAAATTTACAATAAAATCTACCATTGGATTGTAACTATAATCCTATCCAACAACTAAATTTTGAATTTATGCCTAACATTTTTGACACTTCCATTTGGTTTAGGTTTATGAAGATAGGGATCTTGTTATGAAGGATCAATTTATACCATTGGATTCTATCTTGATCCAGCGTATACGGTTATACCCTATCCTGCATAAACCAAATCAAATGTTTAATCAATTTTTATCGTTGTATGAATCAACTCGCTCATCAACTCCTCCTTTTCTCCACTCTTTGCTTTGGGCTTGTTCACTTGTTCCTTTCTCCATGTGATTGATATCTCTGGCTTGGGTACTGCTATGAAGAGCTCTTATTATGTTGTATATTTTTAGGCATTTTTATCTGTTCATGTTTGAAGAATGAATTTTGTATTGTTTGAGTCATTTGATCACTAAGAGAAGGGAGATCATGGAAGAACCCATAAACATTTGAGGCCATACAAAACCTTTGCATCTCATATAGATGATTGTGGCATGGAGATTTGAGGGGCTATCCTGATCTGCATATGCCTTAATTCCTTCAAGGTGAGTTTATTGAATTAGTGTTAGTTCACCAAATTAGATATATTAGCAAGTCGATTGAGGAGTATTTGTTTCTCCAATTTAATTGTTTCTTAATTTTTTGTTTTGTTTTAATTTGATTCGATACAAATGTAATTGAATCTATTCCATAAAAATTATCTTTGATTTCATTTGATTGTTATTGTGTTTAAATTTAATTTCACAGGAGGAAGGAATGAATCGATTATCATGTTTCGAGGATCAGATTTACCATACAACAAAATAATGGTAAGATCTGTTTAATGGCTTCCTTACTCTTCTTTTCAATTCAATCAATTTTATCGAATGCATTTTCAATGGCAATTCAATTTGTCCATTGAAATTTAAATTTATACTTTCTGATTTTTTGCTATTAATTTTACCTTACAACAAAATAATGGTAATATCTCTTTAATGGGTTCCCTCCTCTTCTTCTTAATTCACTTAATTTTATTGGATGCATTTTCAATGGAAATTCAATTTGTCCATTGAAACTTAAATTTATGCTTTCTGAGTGTTGTTAATTTTACCATACAACAAAATAGTGATAAGATATGTTTAATGGGTTCCTTCCTCTTCTTCTTAATTCAATCAATTTTATTGGATGCATTTTTAATGGAAATTCAAAAAATTTATACTTTCTGATTTTTGGTTGTTAATTTTACCATACAACAAAATAGTGGTAAGATATAATGGGTTCCTTCCTCTTCTTCTTAATTCACTCAATTTTATAGGATGAATTTTCAATGGAAATTCAATTGGCCCATTGTAACTTAAATTTATGATTTCCGAGTTTTTGTTGTTAATTTTATCTTAAAAAAAATAGTGGTAAGATCTATTTAATGGGTTCCTTCCTCTTCTTCTTAATTCAATCAATTTTATTAGACACATTTTCAATGGCGATTCTATTTGTCCACTGAAACTTAAATTTGTACTTTCTGATTTTTTGTTGCTAATTTTACCATATAAAAAAATCGTGGTAAGATATGTTTAATGGGTTCCTTCCTCTTCTTCCTAATTCACTCAATTTTATCAAACGCAATTTCAATGGCAATTGAATTTGTCCATTGAAACTTGAACTTATGCATTTTGAGTTTTTGTTGTTAATTTTACCACAATACAAAATAGTGGTACCATCTCTTTAATGGGTTCCTTCCTCTTCTTCTCAATTCAATCAATTTTATTGGACGCATTTTCAACGGAAATTCAATTTTCCCATTGAAACTTAAATTTATACTTTTTGTTTTTTTGTTGTTAATTTTTTTCTCAGGGATAGAAGAGAATTACACATGATTCATTGTGTTGTTCATGGCTTGGCCCACTGATTGTAGAAATATCGTCTACTTATCTTTTTTATAAAGAAAACGAAAATGTTGGGATTTTCTACATGCTCAAATGCAAATGTAGAAGAAAACGAATCTCAGCATCAGAAACATATACATTAACTTATGGTTTTCCTCTCATAGTTTCCTAGATGTATAAACTTATAAAATTAGATTAGGTTGATTGTAATGTAATAGATTGGATTAAATTGTACGTTTAAATTTGAGGTTTGAGGTTATTTTGACATGGTGTTCTTAAGATCTTTTGCATGCTTAGGGTTAAGGTTAGTTTAATAGTTACTTGATTTTGGGCTAATATCTTAGACTATATTTCACATCCATTCTTTGCATGGCTTGAGTAGCCATAGTGATTAATAGTAACACTAAAAAATGAGAAAGGGTTTGTAGTGCGAAATGCCCATATCAATACTAGGGTTTGTTAGAGGTTACTTTGAGAAATTTTTCTCTCTCTTCCTATCATTCATGTGTTGTTGCGCATGCGGTGCACAAAAGATTATTGTTCATTATCATCATGTATGAGCAAGTAAACAATAGTTTGGTATGGATTTTTTTAAATCTTTGTTAGTTTAAATTCAAGGTTCCAAGGTTCATATCTCAGAGTGTCTTTTACCTTCATTAATATATGATTTCCATAGATGAAGAAACATAGTTCTCACATGATCCTTTCCAAAATATCAATGAAAGGAAGGTCTCTCGGATGTTACTTTGACCTTTTTCTAGAAAATATAATATTCTTCAATTTGGTACTATGCATGTCATGCGACTCCACCAAATTCCTAATCATTTTAAATTTCCCATAATTGATTACAACCATGCTCAGTAAACTAGGAATTCAGTGCTAAACTAGGAGTATGTAGATGCAAATTATATTCAATGGAAACAAATACCTCACTAAATACCTTGGTTCTTGTGGGCTTAACCTTGTTTGAGAGTTAGATGGAAAAAATGAGCAGGTAATGAGCACTAATAGCATTGAGCTTCTAGAAAATGTTGGGAACAATTGAGAATTATTAGGAGGTATTTGAATGAGGATTAAAATATTTACTTGTATGAATGGAGTGGAAAGAGGATGTAGATATTCCCATGCATCCACAATGCAAACCTAGTTAATTTGGGAGTATATTGAATTTTAGTTAAATTTTGAAATTGAGGATTTGGTTACAAACATGTTGGTTAAACATTTAAAATCGAGGTTTGGTTGTGAATCAAGTGGTTGCTTACTATCTTGGGATATGATTATAATAATATAAAAATTAAACATGTTTGTTAAGCTTTTAAAACCAAGATTTGTGATTCCAAATTTATTTTTTTATTTATAAAAGAACTTTATTATATAGTTATTGGAGGTAATTAAGTTGTTGCTTAATAGTTGAGATTGAATATAATAATATAAATAGTTCAAAAAATATTTAACATTTTAAAATCCGTTTTATTTTATCATAAGAATTTAACACATAATTAATGAGTTAAATAAATTTAATAAACTATTTTTAATAATTTAATGTTTTGGAAATACAAATTTAAGAATATATTATTGGAGATTTATATATATATATATATATATAAATTAAATTTTTAAAAATAAAAAAATTAATTATTCAAATTAGTTTACTTTAAACAGATATTAATAAAATATTTAACCATTCAAACAATAGTAGTAAAATATTCAATCATTTGTATACTCTTTTCTATATTTAGTTATCTCTTATCTTCCGAAGTATTAATGTTCAACACAAATCCACCATTCTCATGATAATGTACTTGGTTCACTAATCTTATCCACAATTTTCATCCAAACATCATAATAGTTCAATATTATAATTGCAATGGTTGAAAACCAAACCAGAACATACGACCATTAGCACTTGATGGAGATCGAGATCCTAGTTTTAGAATCAACTCAATGAATGACTCACATAATATTATTCAGATTCATTAATTAGAACGAAAAAGATCATAGCCATCACACGACAATCTAACATTGACCAATGTTATTGTCATTGTCCTGCTAGCTTTTGTCTCTCTTGCATGTAGGGTATCATAATTATCCTATATTTGTCCTGCTAGCCCATAATTAGTTGTTATTAAACATTATCAATGAGATGAGGATTTGTGGATAGAAAGTTAACTTTCCCTCCCCACTTCTCACTGTTGGAGATTTCAGTTATCGAGCTCATGTAGGTTATATTCCTTGCAAATATAATATTAACAAATCCCTCATGCTTCAACATCAACATTATTAGGAGCAAAAAAAAAATCTCAATTTGGAATCTCTAGATATGAGATTTGCGTATAAGAGGGTGGTATTTAATTTCCAATAAATATTATGATTAAATTAGATGTCTTTGTAGGATTTTTTAATAATTCTTTTTCCAAATTCAAATATTTTTAGATTTAAGATCTACATTCATGCATGCTTTCTCATCATTTAAGTCTCATAATTATTAGTCCCTGCTGAAGGCGCAGGGACTATAGTGATCGATAATTCGTTGACTTCATATTAATATATCCTTTGACTATAAATTTCCGCATCATCTGTATTGTTCGTACTATAGAAGTAAAAACATTATTTTATATATAAAAAAAAAAACTTATATGTCATCGTCTCATTGGAGAATATATTCGAGGTCTTATTGCCAGCTTCGTTGTTCCCAATGTTGTAAAAGTGTAGATATCCAAAGTTTTGAGCTTAGACGCTCCTTTTTAATTTTTATTACATATTTACTAAAATGTTTACGAACTGGAAGTTCTGAGCATGGATGTTGTTTTTTAATGTTTTTTTATTATTGGTCCCTGTCGAATGCGTAGAGGGACAATAGTGATCACATATTAATATGTCATTTTACTAGTATTATTATTATTATTATTATTATTATTATTATTATTATTATTAGTCCTTTGTATTTGTATTGAAATGTTTGCATATCGAAGGTTTAGATCATTGACACTTTTTTTGAGGCGCTTGAATAGGCCTGGCAGCTTAAATGTTTACATAGCACGAGGTCTTGAAATAGGCCTGACAACTTAAATGTTTGCATACTGCGAGGCCCTTAGATAGCCTAACACCCTTAAATGTTTACCTAAATAGGCTTCTCGGAGTACATTTTTCCTTGAAATTTTCCATACAATGTTGCAGTGAATTTGGACAATATTGTTGTCCATCACCAGTTGAATAGGCATTGTATGTTTCATACTTCTTCTAGGCTTGGAATGCAATTTGGTCATCGTTGAAGCTACATACATTATTTACTGGTTCGGTGGGTGCTTCTTCTTTGTTGGTTCGTCGGTTGCTGCTTGTTGTTGTTTGGTTCAACTTTGCAAGGTTGGGGACCTGCGCTTGCGATTGGACCTGTTGGTGCTTGTTGCTTGCTTTTGTTTACTTCAACTTTGCAAGGTTGGGGTCCTGCATTCGCAGTTGGATCTGTTTTTTTTTTACTTTGCGGGGTCCAGGTGTTGCACCCACAATTCGACCTGCGTTTCTATTGTTCATCATTTCAGAGTAAGTTTCGATGCCATAATTTCATTTTCTATTCCTTCTTTGTTGTTCAGTGGTTGCAGTTTGCAAGTAAGAATGTTTGCTTATTTCTACTGGCATGCTCGTCATATGTTTTTGGTTCCTTCTGTGCTTCGGCTACAGTTTGGTAATCATTGGAGATATAAATGTTGTTTATTGGTTCGGTGGTTGTTGCTTGTTCATTGTTTCATTGGTTCATCGGTTGTTGCTTGTTATTATTTGGCTCAAGTTTACGAGTTTGGGGCCCTAGGGCTACAGTTGGGAATGTTTGTGCTTTCTTGTTGGTTTGTTGCTTGTTGTTTTCTTTTGTTTACTTTGGATTTGCAGGATTGGGGTCCTGTGCCGACAGTTGGAGCTATTTTTTTTTTTTTTGGCGCTTCATGGTGTTCAGGTCCTGCACCCGCAAGTGGACCTGTGGTTTTGTTGTTTGTCGTGTCTAGCGAAGTCAAGATCAGGCACTTGTTCTGTGCCCGCTTGTTCTGTTGTAAAATTTTGTTGATACTTCAGTGTTAACATGATACAAAATAGTGGCATAAGAAATAATTGGACAACTAAATGTGCAATTACAATATCCGTTGTCTTTTAGTTAAGATAAAACATGTGCAAAATGCACTTATTAACCATATATGGTGAAATGTGCCCATATCATAATACAACCTCTTTATCCTCTACACAGACTAGTGTGACCACAATACAATTTGTCTTGTACTTGAGATATGATATGTACACCAAAGATACTGCAAAATTATATTTCCATGTCAGGAAGCATATCTAGATACTTTGCCACAGAAAACCAAAATCATTTAGCTATGGCCATGCAATTTCTTAATATTTTGTGGCTTGTAATATTTGGGGCAGGAAAAAACTTTATATATTTACAACCATGGATGGAGAAAAGCAAAGGTTCATGTTTCTAACTATCTTTTATTCTATTTGTTGATTCTCATTTATTGTTTGTACATATAACTTGTTCTCCACTTCATATCAACGTCCGTTCATCTTCATTGTATTTTGTGTGTTCCCACATTCAAACAAACAAAATAGATGGAGAAAACAAAGGAGTCTTAATTGCAGCGGTGGATGAGGAGATAGAAAGGTACATGCTTGTAGTGTTATTTCATATTCTATTGTTTTGTATTTCATTTATTATCTGTATATGTGTTCACCTAGTTTATTGTATGTAGATATTGCATACCTTCATACATAATAACTTATCTTCATGTCCTTTGTATTTCTTGTGTCGCTACATTGAAAAAATTCGAACTCTGTTTTTTTTTTTTACATGTCTTCTTGCATACTAACTTTCATATTCCAGTGTTTAGTATTTCATTTATTGTCTATGTATTTGTTCTACTTGTTCTATTGCTTTGCACCTTTTTTTGTTGTATGTATATACTATGTATCTTTCTGCTTATTCTCATGTGAATTGTATTCTCTTTGTTGCTACATTGAAATAAATAGAACTGTATTTCTTTCTTTTACATGTCTTTCTGCATACTAACTTGCCTTCATGTCCACTGTATGTTCGGCGTTGCTACCTTGAAAGAAACAGATTGGTTAGACAAGGAGATGAGTTCTTATATGCCACAACAGAGGGGTCTGTGGTACAATCTTCAAAAAGGTATACCAATTGTACTAGTAAATTAAGCATACAAAACAAGTGGGGGCATATAATATTGGACTAGAAAACGATAAAAATGGGCCTTTGTGCCCTCCCCATTTCAAATTTTTCCATTTTCTATTATCCCTTTTTTTCCCTCTTATATACTTAACTTTTCTCGTCTACTTTTGCTTTCTGGTTTCTTTGCTTAGTCATCTTTATGAAAATGCCTTGGTGTGTGGGTTGGCGGACTCACGGGTTCACATTTATGGTCATGCTTCTACCTTATTCCATACTTACCCACTTTGTCGATCGTAGCTTCCTAGGCTGGCGGGTTCAAGATTGCGCCTTTGGCTTCAGAGGTTCCGCGGTATACAGATTTGTCGTCGTACCACGCCATAACACCCTATTTATTGTTACACAATTTTTCAGTCAAAAAATCTGAGGCATACAATTTGACCCTTGGGTCCTCATTTTTCCTGAGTATCCCTTGACACCCTATTTCGTATTCCATCTCCTTCGACCCTGTATGTGACATTAAGAAAAATTATGGACAATATACAATGCATATGCTTGTTTATTCCTTCTGATGTTCATCTACACATGCTTGCATCAGAAAAAGTTGGACTAGTGACATGGCCATGAGCAGTCAATCATCCCAAACATCAATTGACCGACAAGGCCAAAGGTAAAGATGCATACATTATGTTCCTCATATGTTTACCAAACAAATATCCTTAGTTATTTATTCATCTATGGCATGGTGAATATGCTAATGTCATCTACAACACATACTTTGTAGTTCACAAGAAGTATCAACAAGTGCAAGCGAGACGCTGAACATAACGCAGGTTTCGTAGACTAAGAGGTATGGTTGCAAAACTTTGGCTCCATAGTTCATCCAAGCTATGCGTCTACTTGTACATTTATGCTAGGAAAAAAGAAAACAAAAAATTAATGCACACTACCATTCACATTACTTTTCCTGTTCAAAAAATGTCACCAGGTCTAAACTTGTAACAGCCAAAATACTATCAATGGAGGGATTGAACAATTGTCGAACTGGACAAGTGTTCATCGGGGACATAATGGTCGTCTATAACACCTACTTGGACAAGGCAAACAAAACTAGATCCATTATGTGTGCTGACATGACAGACAAGGAGGCCCTGATGATAGTCACACTGACTATTCCCACGCAACTTGTCTAGAAACATGTAGAAAAGATATTTCCAGGTAATGGGATATCCATTACAAATTTTAATATATTGTTCAAAATAGTATATGATCGTGGTGATTGTGATTGGATTATATCGCTCAACGAAACAAGTATTGTGGAAAAAAAATTCGCTATTTTTTCAAAATATCGTTTCGTCCCGGACACAACTATCAGCCAACTTGCACAAAGCAATGACATTTACCCAATCGGAACCATTGGCGCAGTTGTCACACTCGCGAGAAAACTTGGCTCGGAACACATTCTCCATATAAAATATGGAGAGTCAGACAACGACAAGGCAATGGTACCATTCTCCATATCCAGTTTTGTCCTTTACTTCCACATGTCCATGTATCTCGATTAAGTTACACAAATATTGCATTGTTCCATGTTGCAACTGCGATTGTTCGACACCTATTCAAATTTTTTTTCGTCAATGGAACAACAATTGCATAAAGGGCAATTTCCACTTATGATCTTCAAAAATATAACAAAGAAAAGAGATGTTAAAGAAAGGATATTTCACACAACCCAAGCAACATTTGTAATAGAATTGTGAGCAGACATAGTACAAGATCTCAGGAAACTAACTAGCTCTACAACTATTGTGTGTATACATCTACAAATTCATCCTCACTTTGCTTATACAAATTGCCTTCACCAAATTTCTGCAATTTTTTTTTCTTTTTTTTTTGCAGTTATATATTATATTGTTCAATATATTAATTGTTATGCTCACATTTCCAGGTTGAAGGTGTTTTGGTTGCAGCGAATGCGTACTCAGCCCCCTTTGAGCCTGTATGTGCCAAATGAAACTCTCCTGCTTCTGCTTTTGCTTTCATAAGTGATGATACAATTGATTGTCTGCGATGCAGTAAAAAATGTCCTTACATATATAGACATTGCCTCAATGTTGTCATCTGAACCATGGGCAACACAAATGTACATTGTATAATTAGACAACCTATGTTACAAGATTTGCTTCCTGGGTTAGCAGAATTGTCATATGAAGCATACCTACATAAAAAGGCAAACAATGTCTACATGTTGTGCGACTTTCGGATACATAGAAAATTTACCTTAAATGAGGACAATGCAATATTGCGTATCAGCCGAAAAGAAAAAGAAAAAAAATAATATATATATAGATATATATATATATATATCAAGCTTTGGCAGGAAACGAAAATATCTCATGTGTGTCTGTAATTTTTCTTCAACACCCAAATGAATGTTCGTCGGACTCAAGTTCTTCAGATGATCCGAAATCGGATTCAGAAGGCTGACAGGGCTTCAAAAAGGCTCAAAAATGAAAGTGCTCAGAATCCGACGAAACCAGCACCATTGCGTCCGTCTCGTTTTCCTGATTCCGGCGGTATATTTATTTTCACGAATGGAGTCCGTATGGAGGAGATATCGCGATTTTACCGCCAAGTCAAACGGGGAAAAATTTTGGGGTGCTGACTGTACCTGTCCGTACAGTCCGTACGGCCACATGGAGGGTCGTACCGTCATGATGATGTGGCAGAGAACAGGCATGGCGCATTTTTATTGGATGGTTGTCAGCGAATCGGGTGCTGACACGTGTCTCAGATTCCGCCTTCACCTCCATCAACACCTCCTTCTTCTCCTTCTTCTCCAAGTTCAAGTTCTAAATCTAGTGAAAAGAAAAATATGCATAAAAATAAAAATGAAATGCCATTGTTAAAACTTGATGTAAAATTTGAGTTGCCCATATATGA
>ML800772.1:181416-199893 GCA_009831015.1 Picea engelmannii
GGTATATTTATTTTCGCGAATGGAGTCCGTATGGAGGAGATATCGCGATTTTACCGCCAAGTCAAACAGGGAAAAATTTTGGGGTGTTGACTGTACCTGTCCGTACAGTCCGTACGGCCACGTGGAGGGTCATACCGTCATGATGATGTGGCAGAGAACAGGCGTGGCGCATTTGTATTGGACGGTTGTCAGCGAATCGGGTGCTGACACGTGTCTCTTCATTTGTGATTAATTTGGTTATGTGTAAAAAAATATTGTTAGAGTCCGCAGGTTTGAACCCGGGACCTCCTCCTCTATACAAAGACTTAAAAAACACTCCGCTAGCCAACTATCCGTTGCTTGTTCCTTGTTAACAAGGCGGGAAATAATATATTTATGTTTGCGGGTTGTTTTAATTGTAAAGGGGGGTGGGTCGGGGCTTAGCCCCGATCCATAATTTATACTATGCATATATTGTAACCATTGTATTATGTACCGGTTGGCGCGCAATTGTATTGTAATACAATACATTGCATTACATATATTATGTTAAACCATGCGCACGGGTTTTAAACCTTTAATACAAGTTTAATACGCGTGGGTTTGTGGTAATGCATTGTAATTTGCGCGGGAAGTTACACAAAGTCCGTTTGCACGGTTTCAAACGGTCAACGACTTTTGCGCCCAGCCCAAGGTCTTATGGTGCCATATGACCTGTTGAAAGGAGCGTGCGCCCAGCTTTGGGGGGGCTTTAGCCCAATTCTAACTACTATATGGTTGCAAAGTGGGTTTTCATAACCACTTTTGATTTAATTAATGTAATTAATCATTTTTTAAGGGTTATTGGGCATTTTAAAAGCCTAAATTTGTGGAGGAAGTTGGAGAGGGAAAACTAACTCTCCCACTATTTAACCAAGGCTATTTTGAGGCCAAGGACACGGTTTTTGAGAGCAATTTCAGAGCAAAGATGTTGAAGCAAGCCAAGTCAAAGCCAGTTTGAGGCAGGAAGACCGTTGAGGAGGAGATGTTGTCGGACGATTTCTGAGAGCTCGGGACATCCGATTCAGATGCCGTAAGTTGTGCATGGTTCCAGAGATCTGAGCGAACAAGACCAGATCAGTCTAGAGACCATTCGGCATTGTAAAGATGTACTAATAATCTTTCAAACAGAAATAAAAAGCCTCCCCCACAAGAGAAAAGGCCCGGAGATGTAGGCAACATTGCCAAACTCCGTTATCAACCTCTGTGCATTATGGTTTGTTGTTTTCATTGCATTTCATATTTGAAATTATGTTAATGGCTGTATAATTCACTTTCTTTTCTCGCGCTTTTMGTTAAAGTTTCCCAATGGTCAATTAATGCATGCGAATAAAATTCAACCATAGTCATTCGAAAAATCCTGACGGATCATCAGAGTTTACATCTATAGCTGTAAAATTCTCTTTCCAGAGATTTTGTCTCTTTTTGTGCACTTGAAACAACAAGGAGAATCTAACTACAAATGCAATCGATGTTGTTATTTTGATGTTTTTTTTCATCTCCCGATAAGAATTTTGCATATTTGTTGTGATGTGCAAATCAAAAAAAAAAATGGTGGTTGGTTGTGGCTTTGTTGGAGGACTCTACACGTTTTTGGGTGCCCAAATTGGACAATTGTTTTCCAACTATATAGCCATGGCAGGATTTCTGCATTTTTTTTGGGTACCCGAATGAAAAAAAAAGTTGGTCTCCAACTATACATTTATGGTATGGTATCTTCATTTTCTCGATGCCCTAATTGAAAAAAAAAAGGACTCGGCATGGATTGAAACATGAGCTTGAGATTTTCAGAACTAGCTATGGAGATTGGGGAGTTTGGGAATTGGAATTCATACAGGCAAGTACAGTTGTTGGTGATGTACATGTGCATAAGATTGTTCAGTCCATAAATGGGAAGCATGAACGCAAACCCCATAAAAAGTATCCAACTGTAAATAACTGAAGCCCATCCTTTGCACCGTTGAAATAGTTTGTTCCTCTGGGAAGAACCATCAAGCATTTCCAATAATATTGGAAATTTGGCATTGTTAAAACTNGTAGTGATAGACCATGGCACTATCAGAAGAAAATGTCCATAGTGATCTTGCTTAATGGTAAAATAGTAATCGACAACTTTCTTGTTCCCTATTTTGACGTCTGGTTATATCTAGCGTACAGTGGCGAAGCTCCGCTCGTTTTGTGTTGTCTTATGTTTAGCAGACTTTTGTTCATATCCCATCGCCCTGGTTATTTTCTCGTGGGAACATATACCAAATGTAAGAGATTGTTTTATGCAAAGGTCGATGTGTACTGCTCTATGGAACCTTGTGGGATCTTGCTTGACGCCTTTTGTGTTTGTGCATTGCCTTGTGCCTCAACTTTCAATACATTTGGTGTTTACTTGATTCTTGGTTGTATGCTTCGTTATGGAAAATTAATAACACATTCACGATCTTCGCAGTTTTTCTATGATCTTAAAGACTATAGAGGACATGCTTTGCCTTTTAATATAATCTCTATGACACAAATGTAGTATGTGGCTCGTTTTAGCACTTTACCTTGATCGATGAACTTAGCAAAATTAATCTCCTGGAATAATTTGAAATAAAAGAATATATACTATGCAAATTCCAATGGAACTATCATATCAACGAGAGGACATTAAAATTAAAATTCATCGTTGTTATACTTGTGGTGAATTTGAAAGTACAATAACTTTACTTAAACATCACAAAATTGATTTTCTTGTAGATTTTCGACGCTTCTCTTATACAAACAGATCCTGGAAACTATAAGCATGGCTCGTTGTAACTATTCCTTGATTGAAGAACATGTTCACATGTTTAATGCACTTCATAGTTACTGTTAACACCATCAATGGAGTTTTCTTACACCAATTCCTGCTTCCAAAAATTTCCATCCCCTTTCTTTTTTCCCTCTACTTTCCCTTTCTGGTTACTTACTCATTTTTCAGAAAATATCTAGGTGTGGGCATTGGCGGATTGACGTCTTTAGATTCCCACTATTACTTTTATATCACCAGCCCGACCGACCGCTTCCCCGTTTCATTTTGAACAAAAATTTTGGGTAGCAGGTTCCCGGATAGGCGAGTTCAACATTACGTTTCCATTGTTCCACCGCTTGCAAACAACATCCGAACTTCCACGATCTAAAAATTAGCAAAAAAATTCCCTTTTATCTCGTTTGCTTTCGCTTTTTGTTTACTTGGTCCTTTTTTCGAATGTGACCTTTTTCTAAATGTCTCGTGCTTTTATATATAGCACCTGAAGTTCCACAATATACAAACTGACCCTCGAAATCCGTCATTGTCTCATGTTCTGTGTTACGCATTTTTCATTCAACAGTTGGGGTAGATACAATTTGACCATCGGGCCCTCACATCTCCTGAGTAGAGCTTGTGGCCCTATTTTCAAGCTCATCAATATTCCCTGTTCCGAGTATGTCTAATGCTTTTATATCACGAGTCTGACCAACTGCTTTTCCATTGCATACTTGGCCACTATTACCATCGTCGGTTCTTGGCCAAGCTTGCTCAACATTGCGCTTCCATTGTTCTGCTACCTACAAACAGCACCCGAAATTCCGCAATATACAAATTGATGACCGAAATCTGTCATTGTGACATATAATTTGACCATCGTCCCCTCACGTCTCCTGAGTATATCTTGTGACCATATTTTTTAAGCCCGCCCGACCGCTTTCCATACTTGACCATTTCATGGAATTTTTTTTGCATGTTGGCGGGTGGACAAAATGTACAATTCTTAGTCGCTCTTCGCCATCCCCGCCACCTTCATACTTCTTTCTAGATATGCAATTATTAAGCTTTAATGCTAGTATCTCATCGTCCAGGAACCGTTAATATTGTCATTAATGTTTGAAAGGCTGGAGAAGATTTTTCATTAATGCGAATTAAACCAAGATTTGTGGAGAAGAGTGTTATCCTTTCCAAGTATTCATTTCAAACATGATGCAATCTCTTTCATGTGTTGGTCGGTTGGCGCCTTTACGAAATCTATAATTCTTAATCGCTCTTCGTTGTCACTGCCACCTTCACACTTTTTTCTAAATATGCAATTAGTAAGCTTTAGTGGTAACATCTCATTACGCACGAACCCTGGAGATTGTCATTGATCAGCGAAAGGATCGAGGAGATCTTCCATTGATACGCATTAAACCAAGATTTGCAGAGGGTTATATTATCCCTCCCGAATTTTTATTTCAAACATCATCTGGAGCAAACGGAAATTCTCGTTAACTTATGGCAGCAGCTCCACGACAGTTCTGTCCAGATACAGTAAACACCTTCAGGCATGATGGCCAGAGGTTCCAGTATTCTAGGGAATATTCTTACTACTCATCCCCCTCCGCCCAGGAGAAAAAAAAGGATATGGTCCATTGGTGCACCAAGAGATATATTTCAAGCCAAAAAATTCCAAGGCAACCTTTCCTGGTCAGACAACCTGCCCACCTGCATTGATGGTTGGCGCAGAGGTTGATGTGATGGATTTTGAGCCGGAAGAAGATGATCTGATGGACGATGATACGACAATGGATGATGGAAATACAGACAGAGTTCCCACTCCTGCGCCCAAATTGAAATCAACCATAACAGGCGGCACTTCCCGGCTCGGTGATGGCGGTCCTGACAACATCAAAAGAAGGGGTTTCGGGAAAGAAACCGGCGTTGAACGCAATAGTCTCTTTGTAGCTCGAAAGTAGGAATTCCAGAGGTCCAAATTAGTCTATTCTGTGCATAAGTCTTTCATTGCAAGGAAATGATATATTGATGCTCCCAGAGATATATTTCAAGCCAAAAAATTATTCAATTACGGGACCACTGTCCTTTTCTCTAGATATACAATTAAAATCTTAGGGGATGAGGACCAGAACTCCCACTGGTGCAAGGCATATTCCTACTACTCATCTCCTTTCGCCCAGAATGGACTAATTTGGGCCTCTGGAATTACTCGTGCAGCCTCTGTCCCTGAAGTTTTCGACTGTGAGGAGGTGGTTTCTTGGTGTGTCCTAACTTTTAGTTTCAGGCTATTTTGTTTTCCTTGCAATGTTTTTCATCTTCTTCCTCACGGGAAGCTTGTGAGAACTATCAATTTTACCGCAGGACTGTTGTTCATCTGCTTCAAGCCAAGGATTTATTCCACTGCGGAATCACTCTCATGTTTCTTTGTCGCCTCAGGTCTTCCGCAAGATATTGAGATCGGGGCACTGAACATTGACCCACCAAGGAGAAGACTGCAAGGATTTCCTAAAAAAAAACATGGTAATCAGTTTTGTATGCATGTTGAAGAGCATCTCGATGGCTCCTGCATGTTGTAAATCCTGTGCCTATGTTTATGTTAAATATGTTCAATGTTTTTGCGCAAAGCACTCGATCCAATTTCTATGGATACATATTCAGTGCCCAATATTCTTTTCTTTTTTTAATGGATTTACTATTAAAAAATTTGCCTTGGAGTCTTGGTTGTTTCTTCTTTTCTGAATTTAACACCTCTTCTCATTGGCATGGTTCGATAGTCTCGTAGTTCTTCGATATAGTATTTTCTCAAGTAATTTGTTCTAAAATGGAGCATTTAACAATTATATGACAATGCATTGTGTTGATCCATCAAGCTTTTATGGAAACAAAAATGAATTTCAGGCAGTTTCAAACCAACGTTCAATTCTATTCATGATGCAGATAGAACATAGCAAGACCAAATCACAATGTTGCAGCAAGATCATCATTCTTGTTTCTAGACATGCAATTATGAATCTTTAATGCTAACAACCCATCATGCAAGAAGTTTAATACTTAAGTTAATATGTTAAAGTCATGGAAGAATGTATCAAGAACACAATTACTCCCACAAGTTGCAATAAAATCTAATCTTCAACAAAGCATTTGCTGACAATTACTAGAAAATGATGGTTTTACAACAATGGGGCTTGTTTGAAACCAATTCCCGCTTATGAAAATTGCCCTCTACCTTTCTATTTTCCCACTCTTTTATCCCCTATAGTTTCTCTTTCTAGTTACTTAGTCTTTTTTTTTCCGAAAACGTCTGGCTACGTGGGTTGGAAGATTCACGCATTCACATTCTCATCCATGCTTTCATATGGAGATTATGACCGAGCACTTTCCATTGTTCTGTGACCTACAAACCGCACTCTGACTTCTGCGATATGCATATTTACTTCTGGACTCCCACATCATCCCCTCTTCAGTGTTACACATTTTGCACTGAACTATTCTAATATATACAATTTGATAGTCGGGACCTTACATCTCCTCGGGAACCCTTGTCACCATATTTTGAAGTTCCTCCGAACGCTTTCCACACTTGACCATTTCTTGACATCTCTTTCGCGGATCGTCGAGTTCGCAGGTTTAGGAAATTTCCAATTTCTAGTTGTTGTTTCTTGTGCCTGCTACCTCCAGACTTATTTCCAAGTATATGCAATATGTATACAACTTCTCCAGAAACATACAGAAAAGATATTGCCGGGAAATGGAATATCTATTGCAGATTTGAATATATTGGACCTTATTTTCCCTCTTCTATACTTAACCAAATTCCAGTTTATTTTTCCCCTCTACTCTCTCTTTCTCGTTACTTAGTTGTTTTTCCGAAAATGTCTCAATACGCGTGTTGGTAGACTCACAGGTTCAAATTTGCGCTCGTGTTTTTATATCGCGACTCTGACCAACCACTAGTCATTCGATGCCTAGCCACTTTTCAGATCAGGGATTCCCGGGAAGGCGGGATCTATATTGCACTTCCATTGTTCTGTGACCTGCAAACAACACGGACCTCCGTGATATACAAATTTATTGCCGCACTCCCACATCATACCCTCTTCCGTGATACACATTTTTCACATGAAAGTTCTGAGACCTGCAATTTGATCTTTGGGTCCTCACGTCTTCTGGGGAACTATTGTCACCCCATTTTGAATCCCATGCGTCTGCTTTCCATATTTCACCATTTCTTGGAATCTCTTTCGCGCCTCGAATTCCATACTTACCCGACTTTTTTGCTTGCGGATTCCTGGACAGGCGGAGTGCACTTCCAGTGTTTCTTGACCTGCAAACAGCCCCCCGGCTTCCGCGATATACAAATTGACTTATGAACTCCTACATCATCCCCTCTTCTGTGTTACACAGTTTGCACTCAAAAGTTCTGATCAATACAATTTGATCATCAGGGCCTCACATCTTCTCGGGAACCCTTGTCAACCTATTTTGAAGCCCATCTGATCACTTTCCATGACCATTTCTTGCAATCTCTTTCACGGATTGTCGAGTTGGCGGGTTCAGATAATTTCCAATTCCTAGTCGTTGTTTTTTGTGCCTACCACCTTCGCACTTATTTCCAAGTATATGCAATAAGTATAGAACTTCTCCATAAACATGCAGAAAAGATCTTTTCAAGAAATGGGATATCTATTACAGATGTGAATATATTAACCCTTATTTTTCGTCTTCTATACTTAACCAAATTCTCATTTCTCTTTTCCCTATACTTTATCTTTCTCGTTACTTAGTCATTTTTCTGAAAATGTCTAGCTGCGCGGGTTCACATTTGTACTCGTACTTTTATATCGCGACTCTGACCGACCACTTCCCCATTCCATACCCAGCCACTTCTCTGATTGCAGATTCCCGGGTAGGCGAGCCCTAGATTTCACTTCTATTGTTTCGTGACCTGCAAATAGCACCCTGACTTCCATGATATACAAATTTACAACAGGACTCTCACATCATACCATCTTCCGTATTACATAGTCTACCTATCATCCCCTCTTTCGCAGTACACATTTTGCAATGAAAACTTTTGAGACATACAATTTGACCATCGGGTCCTTACATCTCCTCTAAAACTGTTGTCACCCCATTTTGAAGCCCGTCCATCCACTTTCCATATCTCGCCATTTCTTTGAATTTCTTTCGCGGATCGTCACGTTGGAGGGTTCAAGAAATATAGAAGTCCTAATCGTTGTTTCATATGCCTGTGCCCTTTTCACTTCTTTCCAAGTATGCAATAACTGAGGTTTAATGCTAACAAATCACCATGCCTCGAGGAGACCATCATAATAATTGTTCCTAGACAACTTGTACATAAACATGCAGAAAATATTCTGCCAGGTAATGGGATATCTATTACAAATACTTTCCAACTTTTTCACTTGCAGCCTACCGGGCAGGTGGGTTCAAGATTTCCCTTTCATTGTTCCGCGACCTGCAAATAACACCCAGAATTCTGTGATATAGATGCAGAAAAGATATTTCCAGGTAATGGGATATCTATTACAAATTTCAATATATTAGCAAAAACGAGTTCGACCGACCTTTTTCCTATTTCATACCCACTTTTTCAATTGTGGGTTCCCAAACAGGTGGGCTCAAAATTTCCCTTTCATTGTTCCATGACCTGCAAATAGCACCCAAAATTCTGCAAATATACAAACTGTCCGCTGGACTGCCCCATATTTTTCACTTATAATAAAAAAGATTGTTTATATATATATATATATATATATAGAGAGAGAGAGAGAGAGAGAGAGAGAGATTTATCTATATATTATAAAGACATATAATTTGACCGTCGGGTGCTCACCTCTCCTCCGTATCGCTTGCAACCCTACTTTCAAGCCTGTATGACTGTTGTTTATACTTATGTATATATATAAGAGTCTTATTTAATAAAAAATATTGTATATATACATATATATATAAGGTCTTATTTCTAAGTATGCAATTAGCAAGCGTTAATACTAAACCAGGATTTGAGGAGATCTCCCATTAATATGCATAAAACCAAAATTTCTGGATGGTTATATTATCCCTTCTGAGTGTTAATTTCAAACGTCATGGAATGTCATTTGTGCATCGTCGGGTTGGCCCGTTCATGAAATCTTCAATCCTTAATTCTGAAAACGATTCTGACCGACCGTTTCCCTATTCCATACTTAGCCACTTTCCCAGAATTCCAAAAATGTACAAATCGGCCGCTGAACTGCCCCATCATGCTCTCTTTCGTTTTACATGTTTTGCAGTCAAAAATTCTGAGACATAAAATTTGTCCGTTGGACACTCACCTCTCCTCAGTATCCCCCGTAACCCTATTTTGAATCTCATCTGACTGTTTTTCATACCTTTCCATTCCTTTCTTTATCTTCCCCGTCTCTATCACCTTTGCACTTGTCTATAATAAAAAATAAAAATATATATATATATATATATATATATATATATCTTGTTTCTAAATATGCAATTAGTGAGCTTTAATTCTAACAGCTCATCGTGCAGGAACCGTATATATTTTCATTGATGAGCGAAAGGCTCGAGGAGAATACACATTAAACCAAGATTTGTGGAGGGTTATATTATCCCTTTCGAGTGTTGATTTCAAAATCATGGAATGTCGTTCGCACATCGTTGGGTTGGAACTTTCACGAAACCTCCAATCCTTAATTTCTCTTCATCATACCTACCACCTTCTCACTTCTAAATATGCAATAAGTAAGCTTTACTACTAACATCTCATCATGCAACACCCGTAGAGATTGTCATTAATGAGCGAAAGGCTAGAGGAGATTTCCCATTCATAAGCATTGAACCAACATTTCCAGAGGGTTATATTATCGCCTCCAACTATTCATTTCAACCATCTTCTAGAGCAAACGAACATTCTCATAAATCGATGGCATCAACGCGACAACAATTCTGTGGAGATACAATGAACATCTTCGGGCGCAAGGATTGGAACTTCCAGTGGTCCAGGGCATATTCTTATTATGCATCCCTGCCGCCTAGAACGAAATAATTTGGACCTCTGAGATTGCTCGTGCAGGCTGTGTCCCTAAAGTTTTTTACTATAAGGAGCTGGTCTCTTAGTGCGTCGATAAATATATTTCATGCCAAAGAATTATTCCACCGCAGGACCACTCTTCTGTTTCTTTGTCACCTCAGGTCTTCCGCCAAATGTTAAGATTTTCGGATCCAACATTAACTTTCAAAGGAGAAGATTCCAAGAAGTTCCTAAGAAATCATAATAACGGGTTGGACCTTTTTCCCGAGTTCCTGGAAGACCCGATGGCAGTTCCTGAAGATATCACAAGCTTGCAGGTTAGTTCATTTAGAAATCCATTCTGGGAAATTGCCTAGTTGTTTACAAGAATAACAGGACAGGTGTCCACAGCAATTAATTCCCACATGGCTCTTTATATTTTGTATTTCACAGTCAAGGAACAAACCATTTTTTATTGGGGCAAGCTAATTTCCCATGAAATCTGTTCCCAATTATCAATCTTCAAAAAGGAGAAGAAATTTTATATGTCATCCTACTTGATTTTTGTGATAGCGCATTGTTTCCAGTTTCCAAAACTATCTCTGTCCAAGGAGGTAAACTGGGAATTCAACCCAGTAACGTTATGGTACCAGGCCTTGTGGAAGCACAAGACCTCCTACTGTTTTTATGAGGTTTTTAATGGCTTTGTGTCTGTTTTCAAAGTTTTGTTGTTAGGAGAAGATGCTCCCCACATATCTGACCAGGCAACCAAGTTTTTGGACAGGAAGGGGGCACTTGAACATATGGATAATTACACTGTGATAAGGATTTTTGGCTCCAAGGAAAAACCTGCTCTCCTTCCATGTCACATTATAGACAGAATGTTTGTTACAGAAACATCAAGGCAATACAA
This sequence comes from Picea engelmannii, assembly GCA_009831015.1. Lineage (NCBI taxonomy): Eukaryota > Viridiplantae > Streptophyta > Pinopsida > Pinales > Pinaceae > Picea > Picea engelmannii. The sequence continues at coordinate 192,139 of ML800772.1, forward strand.
CTATTGGTTGCATCTATTCCAAGAGAAGAGAAAAAAGTAGTTCATTCCTCTGCCTTGGAAAGTCAAAGACTTCGTGTTGAGGAACGTCAACAAAATTAACGAATTTCTATCCCATTTCAACAACTTGAACCTAAGATATGTTGAAAGCCTAAGAGGGTTCGACCCTAATAAAAAAAATTTATAACATTTACAAACACTTGGCTTCGACAATTCTTTTTTCAAAAAACACCTGACTGAAAATAGAGACACTGACGATAACGCTCATGCTTCTGATGTCGGTGACCTAGACACACTGCAAAGCACCACTGAATTGTACAAGCAACAGGGAAAAGGCCCTGGTGAGAAGAGTGTTCAATCAACGGATAGCACTCCCAAAAGTACGACATCCCGGAGCATCACTCCAACGACCCACCACAACAAAAAAGAAACTCATAATTCTTCAAACAGGGGAGGAGATAATGACCCTCCTCACCCTAAAATTGATAGTTCTCACAAGCTTCTCATGAACAAGAAGAGAAAAAAAATTGTGGGACAGGCGGAAGAGCCCAAAATTGAGAGTGAGAACATGGAACTTGAGCCTGATCTAGATAGCGTATTCCACAACCTTGATCAACCCAGAGACACGATCTAGCATAGTCGTCCAATGGACATAGCTGATACCAAAAATTTTGACGAATATGAATCCTTCGTGTTCCAGAGCGTTGTTTTTTACAGCCAGTCCAAAAAATTAATTATTGAAAAAAAAGATGTAAAAAATAAGAAAGGAAAATCTCGTTCAGATGTTAACCTTGCGAACATACAGTCGTCCCAAATCTATTGACTTCACATAGCGACCGCATATTCTCTTGATGATTCCATTGGAGGAATTGAGGTCGAGAATGCCACACTGAAGGACCGGGTTAAGGAATTGGAAGAAGCTTTGATTCCTATGCCATTGCTTGACAGTCCTTTGGCAATAGCCATGCCTGCCACCCATGCCTGCCACCCATGCATCCAAGTTAAAAGGATCCTCTAGCCTCCTTGCATCATGTAGAGGATATGTGGAGAATAATATAAAGAAAAGAATGGACGTGATTGATGAGTTGTGGGAAACATCACAAACCATGGATTCCCTTGAAACAAGGGCAGATAATTTGCTCGAACGTTTCTATTTAGACATGGTCCTTCCTTTTGGCACCATTGTCAACAACATGACAGAAATGGGAAGAATACAACAAGATATCCCATCCAAAAACCGGATCATTCAATTAAATGCATGCTGGAAAGAAAAAGTGAAGAACCTATATCTCATTGTCCAGTCATGTGAACAAGCCATATCAAAGAAAGAAAAATTATTCACAAAGCTGACCAAAATAGACTTAGCCGGAAGGACCAATGAATTCCAAGATGCCAACTTCATCTTCAACTTCTTTCCCTTAACTAAGAAAGCCTTCGATAAATAGGTTGATGTTTTTAAGGCGTTGTCTTTGGAAAAGTTTTACATCATCCTTGAATATGGTGAAGATGACATTGACAACTGGCTAGTCAATTATTCGGTACAGAATGAACAAATTGATCAGGCAATGTGTAATCTTTCTATCAATCTAAGGGAATTAGAAAAGGAACTTTTCAACATTAAAATCCGGAATGAGATAAACGTCGCCCCCTTGAGAAGCTACATTGAAGAATGGCTCGAGAGGGAATTGAAGCAGGTCGTCGACGAAAGGCAACAGGCAGTTGCCATGATTTTAGTAGTTGTTGACGGCAACAATAAAAAGGCATCAATAAGCAAATAACAAAAGGGGTGATATGTACCATCAATGTAAGTCTATACTGATCACATCCTACTTTCTTTATCAATCCAGTTATTCCACTTTTTTAAATAGAAATGTCTAGCCAAAGATTGATACCTTTCAATTTATTCTTTTCAGGTATTACACTCTACCGTTGCCCACTTCTTCTTTCCACAGTCTTATTTCTTGTACATATTTCTCTTATGGTCCGCAGGAGCCCCAATCCCAGTCTATATGACAAACGCATTTAAATTTCCAAGAATATGTAATAGACAATATTATTTTTTGATATATTTCAAATAAAACTGTTTTTTATCTCCTTTTATATATATGTGCTCATAAATTTTTATCTTCCACTATGTTGAATGTCAAGAAATTGTGTTTATTTAATTTCAAAACTATTTTTTATCTCCTTTTATATATATGTCCTCATAGATTTTTATCTTCCACTATGTTGAATGTCAAGAAATTGTGTTTATTTAATTTTAATATAACTTTTTTTGTGCTAGCACATATAGAGATAAAATAGACAGAAATTTTGAACATGGAAAAATAGATTATATAGTTTCAAAAAATAAATGGGACTCTAGGGGCCACATGACATTTACTGCATGGATACCACATGTGTTTCATGTTGCTTGCCACATCTCCGTTGTAGTTTTCATCTGCCTCCGCTACTTTTTCCCTATCCCTGTGCATTTATTCCCAATTCAACCCGGCAGGGACTATGCTGCCATGCAACACTTGTTAATTGTACTTTCTCTTAAAACTCTAAAGAAAGATTTCAAGTTATAACTCTACCATATTAAGGGTAGTCAGTAAAACATGTTCTTCAACCCTATGGATTTAATATGTGTATGTAACCTATAGTCAATGAAAATGGTTTTGTGGTTCATTTGGGCTTACACATCTAAAAATTAAATGTAAATAATTATAATTAATAAAGAGGGTTGGTTTTTTAAATTGGTTGAACCATCCTAGTTAAAGACAAGTAACAGATAGGGAAATCATACGTTAGAAGTTCAAAATTTTCCATGTGTCTAAGAGTGAGGATGTAGAGTTGGTTGCTTTGGGAACCATTTGACCATTTTTAGAGAGATTTTTGGGCACTGTGTTATAAATAGAGGATTACGAGATACAAATTATTTGCAGGTACGTTTCTAAATATTTTAATGTGTTATTTCAAGGTAAATTTACCAATATGAAATACATCCAACTTGAAATATTTGTCAATATAGGATGCCTTATCAAAGCTGAGATCCATCCATCTTCAGAGTTTTGTCAATCTGGCATGCCCTCCATCTATGGCTTGCGGTTGTACATTCATATCCATAATTATAACTACATTATATTTTTGTTGGATTTCACCTTGATCTCAATAAACATCACATGGCATCTCAATATCCTATGCTTCACTGAGACTCTGAGAATTACTTATGGTATTCAGTGTTTCTAGGTCAAAATTGATAGGAAACAACTTATATTTTATGCTTTCCATGTTTTCAATTATGAATTTCCAATGGGAGAAGGTAAAAGTTCCACCAACTAATTTCACCCATATTAAAATCATCTCAAAACAACATTAACTTCATTTTCCATTAATTTCTTGGTTTGGATTTTTTTAATTACTAAACTTTAAATCCATTGAAAATTTTATTTATTATCGCCATGCAATGGATACTTTCCCATTATGAAAAACTTTTAGCAATTGGAAAATTTTCCTTTGAAATACTATTATAGAAGCATGAAGAAAATCAATATAAGAGAAGGAGTCCAATAGCTCATCCATGAAAATGTTGCACATGATTCTTCCTAGGTCTAGCATAGGATTAAAATAACCATCACCGTAGATATGCTTAAGCCATCAAAATGGAGAAATGATCTACAATGATTTTAAGGCACCATTAAACAAAGACCCTCTTCAGTTCAAAAATGTTCAAGAGCCACTATTTTTACTCAATGATGCACAACCGATTCACTCATGAGATCTGACAGCTGCTAGGTGATTATGTTATTGAGAAAAATAGGATCTTGTTCCTATCTAAAATAATAGTAGTTTGTGAGTAGTGCCTTGTTTCATAGGGGATCATAGTAATTGTAGTTGGTGTATAATCCACGGAGTATATTGTTGGTTAAATTAGGCAGAACTGTAGAAGCTAGAAGTTTGAAAGGTACAGGAGTTGGGAGAGACTACATCGTATTATCATTTTAGAGTTAATATAATGAACACATTTATTTTTTAGTTGTAGTACTTGCTATGTATTGAGCCTATCTAAATTGAATAATTTAGCAATTGAGATCCCTTCCCTTTTGCAAGTTTTGCATGAATAGAGTACCCCTGTCTCTTCCAATCCAATTATTTTTGTTCTTGCTCATGTTGTAGGACCAGAGGACACCTGTCTCTCCTCTATAACAGACTCTGCATGTGCATCGTGGTCCTTGTGACAGGGTTCCAACCCCATCTGTTGCTATTTATATTAGTCTCTATCCCATAATAATATCATGCACACCTCTGGGTTCCCTCCACCAAGCATAAAATTCATACCAATTGAAAAAATACGTAAAAGCAAAGGAGTTGCACGCATTACCCTACTAAAACTCCTATTAAAGTCTTGAGAGTGAATGGGACAACATTAGTGCATTTCCTTTCATTGATGGATGACATGGTTTACCCGCATGAAAACATTAAAGAGACCCTATATAAGTCATATAGGAACCAGACCCTATGGAATTTTGAATAATTCATCCAAGGCAGAAACTCGTTATGAAGTGGGAACTAAGAAAATCCATATACTTGTATCATAAAATCATTTCCCGCATCCATAGTTTTCCACATGTTTGAGAAGAATGTTAGTTGAAACTATGTTAGAATGTAACAACCTCCCCCAAATCTATCGATATCTTTTAAGTGTAACATTATTCCCTAAAATATACTTAAAAAGTACAATTTTAGTACAATCTACTTAAAAATTACAATTTTATCTCTATTTAATACAATTATAACTCAATTTTATAGCAATTCCATTGCTATAAAATTAAAATTTAAAGACCTGATATATTTTAGTGCTTAATTGAAAGAAAGATACCTAATTTGTAACATCTAAACATTAAAAACTAATTTTGAAATAAATTTGAATGTGAGAGGTGTCGATAAGTGGTGAATTTATTCCAACATATTAAAAAAAAAAACATGGAATAACAATAATAACATCTAAGCATTGATTTTCCCCGGATGGGGTGTTAAATGGGCTATCGTAGCAGGAGGCAGATGAGGGTACTGGGCGCCGTGGCATGGAGTCACATGTTGGGCATGTGCCACAGCCCGTCACCCCACCTGATACTTAATTGCGTTTAAGTGGATACGAGTTGCATTTATGCAGGAGTCCTTTGGCTGCAAGTTTTGAATGCATCGGGTTATAATGGAAACGGTTCACCTCTATTCGTTGAGAGCTGGGCTCATTCGGCCGAAGTTGGCATTCCACCATGTTCTTCTTCTCCTCTGGTGCGAGCGAGACCCTATCCTCCCCCTACGCCCGTCAACCTCTGTTCTTCCTGCAATTTGCACTGACCTTCGTATGACGAGGCCACGAGGCAAACCGCAGCGGGGGGCGCCATGGAAGCCTCAACGACCCTCGATTACTCCTCCAGACACAAGTTCGGATGATTCCTCTCCTCGCCAACAGTCAGTCTCCTCTCCGGTCAACCTGCAAGCCCCACAATTCGGATCCATGGCCATCATTCCGAAAACACCAATCTCCCTTCTTCGGCTTCTCCACGATCCTGGGCCCTCCCAAACTCCTGCTAGCTACTTAGACCGTGGCCAAGCTCAGCAGAGAAGACCCAGTACAGCAGCACCTCGCCACCAGGCTTCCTTTGACGGAGAGAAATTCTGGGATAATTTAGCCATATTGCACACCCTGGTTTTCGAACTGCGGCAAGAGGTGGCAGATCTGCATTATCGTGTGGAAGCCACGGAAGTTAAGGTGACGGAATTCCTCCAAATTCTTGTGTCCATGCATGATGCCTTGTTCATGGATCCTGAGGAAGCTTCCCCAGAAGGAGACCCCGAGCTCGATGGGAACGGCGATCAGCATCCTGTGACGAGCCCACCAGTCATGAGCAGGGAGAAGGAGTGACACGAGGATGACGCCAAGGAAGCTGAGCGCAACCAGGAGGATGACGAGAATTGGAGCGACGAGACAGCGTACATCGAGGAAGAGCCTTGGCCCAACGACCTTTCGGCCACCTGGCCAAGCTATCATCCAGGTGTCTAAGTTTACTATGTCTAGTTGTCCAGGTGTCTAAGTTTATAATGTCTAGGTTTAGTATGTAATTCACAGACAATTCAGCACTCTTTTTCAATTTGCTCAAGACTTACTAGTCCAATGCTTAGAGCCCCGGCTAGACTAGTTTCCTCATAGCTAGGGCAGTCCAGTAAATGCGGCCCGGATAACTCTGTATTTTGGCCTGGTTTTTGGAAGCTTTTAATATAATTACACTCTTATTTACAAAAAAAAAAATCTAAGCGTTGAGTTTGATTTTTTTTTTGTCTTAATGGTTATTTTTTTATGATTAAAACCAGTGTTAAATTAGAAAATAAACCTAAAATGAAGGATGTTTCTACAATGGAAAATTTAGAGCATCTAATCAAAAGAAGCAAAGAGAAATTCACCATTATAATATTTGAAATTTATCTGCCACGTCTGCTCCATAATTAAATAAAGCTTGTTTGCCACATCCGTTATTGCTAGATAGTTTAAAAATATTAGTAAAATTTACAGTAAAATATACCGTTGGATTGTAGCTATAATCCTATCCAACGACTAAATTTGAATTTCTTCCTGACATTCTTGACAGTTCTGTTTGGTTTAGGTTTATTAATATAGGGATCTTATTATGACGGATTAATTTATACCATTGGATTCTATCTCGATCTAATGTATACGGTTATACCCTATCCTTCATAAACCAAATTAAATGTTTAATCGATTTTTAATCATTGTATGAATCATCTGCTCATATGATCCTCCTTTTCTCCACTCTTTTCTTTGGGCTTGTTTTCCCGCTCCTTTCTCCATATGATGGAGATCTCTGGCTTGGGTCCTGCTATGAAGAGCTTTGATTGTGTTGTATTTTTGTAGGCATTTTATGTGTTCATGTACAGATCTCTGATAACTGAGAGAAGGGAGATCATGGCAGAACCCAAAAACATTCGAGGCCATACAAAACATTTGGAGCTCATATAGATGATGTTGGCATGTAGATTCGAGGGGCTAACATGATCTGCATATGCCTTAATTCATTTAAGGTGAGTTTATTGGATTAGTGTTAGTTCTTCAAATTAGATATATTAGCAAGTTGATTGAGGAGCATTGTTTCTTGATTCTTTGTTTTGTTTTAATTTGATTCAACACAAATATATTTGAAATTAGTCCATAAAAATTATTTCTGATTTCATTTGATTGTTATTGTGTTTAAATTTGATTTCGTAGGAGGAAGGAATAAATCAATTATCGTGTTTGGAGGATCAAATTTACCATACAACAAAATGGTGGTAAGATCTCTTTAATGGGTTTCTTTTCTTCTTAATTCAATCAATTTTATCAAATGCATTTTCAATGGCAATTCAATTTTCCCATTGAAACTTAAATGAATACTTTCTGATTTTTTGTTGTTGATTTTACCATACAACAAAATAGTGGTAAGATCTCTTGTTGTTAATTTTTCAGGAGGAAGGAATGAATCGATTATCGTGTTTCAGGAGGAAGGAATGAATCGATTATCGTGTTTGATAGATCATATTTACCATACAACAAAATAGTGGTAAGGTATCTTTAATGGTTTCGTTACTCTTCCTCTTAATTCAATCAATTTTATCAAACGCATTTTCAATTGCAATTCAATTTTCCCATTGAAACTTAAATTTATACTTTCTAATTTTTTGTTGTTAATTTTACCATACAACAAAATAGTGATAAGATAT
>ML800772.1:204014-224836 GCA_009831015.1 Picea engelmannii
CCCCCCCACACACCCTATGCAATGCAAAAACTAGGTCTAGTCATGCAAATAATATAAGACATACCCAACATTATGTCACTTGTTGTTTTCTTTGCATACAGGGGGTTACAGGGTTACATAGTCAACAATATAGGGAAAAAATGTCATAGATTCTCTACACCAAGAGAAATTCTCATTGCTCACATATTTTGTTAATGAATCTGCAAAATTCTTTAAAGTGTCCACCTTCATCAACAACAACTTCTTTTCTTCAACCACATCTCTCACAAAGTGATACTGAACATCTGTCTTTGACTGATAAGATGAGTTCTTCGCCAGGAAGATTGCACTCTGACTATCAAAATCTATCCTTATAGCTTGTTGTACCAACCCAATATCTAAACACAATCTATGTAACCATATTGCTTCCTTACTTACATGAGTGGCCACCATGTATTCAACTTTTTTAGTTGAGAGTGACACTATAGAATGTATTTTTCTCATCCAACTGATTGCTCCTCCAAATAGGTTAAACACATACCCACTTGTAGATCTTCTGCAATCCAGATCTCCAGCACAATCTGAATTAACAAAGTCATGTATGTCCAATATTGGTCTTTCTTGGTAGCACAATCCATAACTAGTAGTGCCATGCAAATACCTGAAAACCCTCATGTAACCCTCTGCACAGTTGCTAGAGTGTCTGAAAAAAATAAAATGTGGGGGAAAAGTGAGAGAGGAGATGGACTTGCTAAAGAGGATCCAAAAGTTTTTGAAATGAGGTGAGGAATAGGATGGACCTAGAAGAGAAGGGGAGAGAGAGAGAGTCGAAAGGTAAGAAAGGAGTTGAGTCAAGGAGGAAAGTGGAATAGAGAAGAAAAAGGAAGGGAGAAAGGGGTGAACAACGAGGGGCCAGGACCAAAATGAAGAGGAAGGAGATCACACCATGAGGAAGTGCAAGAGAGTGTGTTGTGCCAGAGAGGAATACAGATGAGGATAGGTTGGTGAAGAGGCATGGTGTTGAGAGTAAAGTATCCAGTGGAGATACCATAAATAGTGGTAGTAGGGGCCAAGAAGATGAATCCCAAACCCCTTGAATGTTGTAGAATGTTGCAAATTCAGAGGAGGATGGGGTGTAGAGTAGAGGAGAAGAGGTAGGAGAAGTCGATGAAGGTACCCCGAGAGGAGGAAAGTGGAGTTGGTGATAGAGGATAGTCTTGTGCGACTACATATAGGAAACTCTCTAGGTTCCCTCACATGAAATGTTAGAAGAATATGGAGTTACCCCCCATTTGAACCACCTACCTTGTGCATTTGTATCCAATAAGAAAGAACAACAGATAGCATAGGGATTAGAGTATAGGAAAGAGTAGGATATGAAAGAAGAGAAGTGATGAATGAAGAAGAAGACAAAGTCAATGCTACTGCTCTAGGAAGAGTATCAATACCAATATCCCTAACACCTAGCAGTCAGTCAGGAGGACATAGTTTGGGATTGAGGATGGTGAATCATGATAGTATACTAAGATTACCCATGTTCCATGGGACAAGTAAGGATGATGCAAAACAACATTGGTTCACATGTGAGGCAATATGGTTTGTGAAGCGGATCATAGACGAAGCATCTAAGATCACATAATTGGAGACTTCTTTGAGGGAAAAAGCATTGACGTGGTACATGAATTACAAGGCCACTACTCCAATGGGACATACTAGATCCCTGATAGAAATCAAGAAATTTATGCTTAAGGAATTCCTAAAACCTAAGTCAAAATATCAATTCATTACGGAGATTAAAAAAAAAAATGAGAGAAACTGTGCGGGATTATGACCAATGGTTCAAAATATTGTTGGATAGGCTCATGTTTCATGTCCAGGACATGTAACATAGAGAATGGTTCATTGCATGGTTGATCCCCCATATCTGAGTCACGCTTTCCCACGTGGTTGATTCTTTATTCATTGTTGACATATATTTTGCTTCATGATGTATGGTGTTGTTCCAGAGTCTGTACTTAAGGCTTAGAAGTACAGTTTCTAGGCATCCGAAAGTGGGTAAAGGGTGGAGAAGAGAGAAACGTCAACCTTCAGCAAAGGAAACTAAGGAAGATTTCTACGTTAGCGTTGTCTAGCTTCCAACTGTTCCTGGATGGTTATGTCATGTTCAATTGCTGCCCATGAACGTTCGAGTTCAGCCCGGGTAGTAGTTGTTTTAAGAATAGTGTCGAAAAGGTTTAAAGCAATGTGTGTTTGATTTGATAATCCGGGTTCAATGTTGGGTTGTGTTGGCACCGGGACAGTCATGGGGAATCAATAAAAATAATAAAACTTCAGGGAGAAAATAAGTGTTGTCTCAATTTGGTTGTATAAAAGAGAATTTACGGTTCGGAAATAAAACGGGGTGCAAATCAAAGGCTCTTTCCCGTAACTGAGTTATATCTTAATAAAATGTACGAGGTGGAGGGAAAAGCATTTAGTTGTCTATGATGTAAGGCTCCTATCAAGGGAGAATCTCACGTATAAACAGGAGAGGAAAGTTGTAAGGAAATAACCGATGTAGCATAAAATATATGTGGAACTCTGAAAGTGTTGACTAGTCTTACACCTGCTGATAGCTGGTATAGAGGAAAAACAGTAAACAATTACAGAAAACCAAAATTCATTCGCTATAGTAGTGGTCGTACTAAATTATAACGAAGCATTCATCAGTTATGAATATGAAATGAAATGAAATATGAGATACAAGGAAACAAACTCATAACACAGTCGTGACGGAATTGAGAATCTTCATATTTGCTTTGTATTAACTCTCAAAGTGTAAAAAAATCTGTTACAATCGACACAAAAAGGTCCAACCTTTTTCCTTTCTTTCTGTGGTATATTTATACAATTTTACAATAGAATCTCAATCATTACAAAATTTCGGTTATGAAGGGAAGAGAGCAATCGATCCATTTATTCTTCTCTGTCTTCACTTGGTGCCAGACATTTGCCCTCGCGCGCGCTTAGTACAGGTGACACACCTTTCGACCAGCTAAGATATCAGCCTTGATGGTTCTTCTTGACAGCTGGCTTCAAAAAAATAACATTCTCGGGCTAACTGCGGCAGCCTGTCTTCCATCTCCTTGTCTACGATGTTGATAGCGCATAATTGCGCACTTGGTTTGATCATACATTTATCTATTTGGACTATGTCTGCCATAGTCACTTGGGAAATCTCGGCCGAGTCTCTTTCCTCTTTTTCCTTTAGATCAAGTGATATTTGTGCCATATTCGTCTAAATCAACGCCCCGGCATTGCCTCCGCAATCAATGCCCATCTATAGCACTAAAGGCCTCTTCTAAGGAATCCATTACCTTTTTGGCTTGCAGCTTGCCTTCCACGATGTTGTGCTCCCATTCTTTCAATAGAATGTTTCCTCTGGTCTGTTCTGGAATGGTGAACTTGGGAGTGCTTCCCGAATCCCTGTTGTTTGTGGCTATCACAGCCTCTTGGAAAGCAACCCGTGCTACTCCAGCTTCCCTTTCTCTGGCGTTTAAATTCTCCAAAAATTGATTTACCAGCAAGCAGTTGTCCCAAATCTCTTTTACCTTGCTGAGTAGACTTCGTTGGGCCGCAGACACTCTACCCCGAATCTCCATCGCCTGGGATTGAAACATCCTGATATCTATAACTTTGCTTTCGGCGATTTCCACCCTAGCTTGCAGCTATTGGATCAAAACCTGTTGCTGACTCGTTTGTATCTGACCATCCCGAATCACCAGTTGTGCTTACTCAAGCTTAGTCTTGAGTAGCTCTATCTCGTTCTTATTGACCAACCTGGTCTGCTCTATTCCTACGCTCGCCTGGTCTTTGGCAGTCTCTGTTGCGGTGGCTAGTCTAGCTTCAAGGGTCTTAATGAGGCGATTTTTTCGTTTAAGCTAGTTTTTTAAAAGCCTGACTGAAAATTGATTCGCGGAGGCATATGCTCCTAATGTCCCCACTATTTCAGTCATGAATTGTTCATTTTTCTTGTCTTTTCCATCAGTTATAACTTTGTATTTCTTGGTCGTTGACTTTCCTTCCTGATAAAATTCCCTTTTTACCACTGCCTTTCTCTTCTTATCGAAGAAAAACTCATTCGGAGGGAGTTCCTCTACCCTTATAGGCCTCAACTCTTCATTGAAGATCCATCCTACATCAATATTTCCCTGAGTTGATTGCAAGGGAGTAACTGATGTGATAGGTTCTCCGACCTGCTTTGCTAATTTTCTCGGAGTAGTAACCAGACTCTGCTTCTTCGGAGGGTCGGGAGTCTTTATTTATGCTCTCAGACTATGCTTCTTCGGACGGTCGGGAGTCTTTATTTCTACTCTTGAACTCTTCTTCCTCAGAGGGTCGAGAGTCTTTATTTCTGCTCTCGGACTCTTGGTTTGCTCTCCCTTGTCTTGGTGTTTTTCTTGATCGGGGTTCACATCCTTAGAGCCTTCGGCATCCTTTTGTTTCCCCTCTGTCATACTTGGACTCTCACCTCGCAACACTGCGGGCAGACAACTGCTTCGATGTTCTTGGAACTTCAGAACATCGGCTCTCTCCTCGGGTGCCAAGGTTTGTATCCGAGCTAGAATCTCGACATAGGACCTTACGCCTCGGAAAATGTCATTCGAGGGTGAATTCTCATGTTCAAATCTGTTTAGCCCGCAACTAGCCAGATGATTGCTCACAACCCTTTGCGGATCGTGATTTTTGTATTCAATGAGGACCAAATTTAGGTCCTCCAGGGCTACTGCCTCAGCTTTGGCATGCCCAAAATCTAATAAAGAATAAGAATTTAAATGAACAGGAAAAGGTGGCCATACCTTCTTTGAGTATCCCTTAAGATCCTTACTTATACCACCGATTACTGTTTGTCTGGCGACTTCACGACAAGCCAGCTTGTCAGGAATGAACAATGGCAATGCATGTGGGGGAACAGAAGCCCCGAAAACTCTGAGGTATGAAAATTCGGCCTCTACATACCAATTTGTTATACTGCTCAGATTTGTTACTATACTGTCTGAAATCCTGGGTGGCAGGTGACCGAAAATAGTGACATGCAGAGGCACCATCACCCAATTGAAAATTTCATACACAAAATCTGTCGCCTTATTTTCCCACAATTTCACATGATAAACGTGGATAGGCTCATCTTATATTGGGGTCCAACTCTAGTTCATTAATGGAAATGGTCTTAAAAAACACACGGCGTCCATAATGTATGCAAACATGAAAAACGAAGACGCCTTCCTGGTCTCCTTCTGAGCCCGATACTCTGTGACCCGACTGGTCAAGCTGTCGGACAGCATTTTCGCCCAGTTGAAGGAATAGCCTTCGGCGACTCGAAACATTAGAGGCACCCATGGAAGAAAAAAATGTGAGGTGTCCTCTCTCCCGTATAACTTGCTTGTCATCATAGCTACATACTTGTATTGCGATTCTAAGGAGGCTATTGAATATATGTCGTGGTTGTCAGCCCTAAACTTCGCGGCGTGCGAAACCTAATCTTTTATTAAACTAGACATGGTTTTATCATACTCTTCACATTCCTTCGTTTTGAACTCGTCCAAGAATTAGGCGCCATATGTATAGTCGGATGTTGCGGGCAGCTTATACAGGGCTTGCAGATGCTCAGGCCTGAAAGTCCCAATGGTGACCTTCTGCTCATTCTAGATGGTTCTGGTCGGTATGTCTACATGGTCTAATGCCCATTGGACCATGTCATAATATGGAAGCAATCGTGGCCTGGCTGCTACCTTGTGCATTCCGGATTGAATGACGATTTTATACTTGGTGGTTATGTCATCCTTTTCATTGTCGCTGGAGTCGTTGAAATAATCCACCAATTCGGCCTACAGAATATCTAAAACAAACGTTCAATTTGGGACTGAATCGATACTTCGAGGCGAAGTATCAGCGACATTGTCTGAACCTTGTCCCGAAACCTCTACACTGGCCTTGGACGCTTTTCGCGGGGCCATGCCTGGAGATTCTGCTTTAGCTCTTCTGCGATAAAAATACATATACATGCAGACTGAGAAAATGTGCTCTGCGTAATATGAAAATGCATTTGTTATAATGAACCATAGCTCTTATATATATTCGAAAACTCGGTACCTTTCAGAACAGGCCTGTCAAATCATTTTTTGAAATAAATTTTGCCATAAAAATACGATCTTTATTTGTCGATTTGCCCTATTTCCTAATTAATGCCATAATTTTTTGGCGGTTTGAAATATCAGTTGGTGCATGAAAGGAATAAGGTTACCTCGTAAAACATGCAAGCATCGAAACACGGGATATAAATTGATTTAGCTTAATTAATCTGGCTTTACCAACGTTAATCAATATTTCAGTATTCGCTATATCGGGGATTTTACTTTAACACTTTGAACCTCTAACACCTGAGACTGCGATGATCGATTTTGGTTAATAAAAACGTAATTGTGATTAGGAACTCAATTAATTTCATAATTATTATATTCGCCATATCACGACTCGGAGCTTCAAAAATAAGTTTCCGGGGGGTTTGCATGCCGAGCTACAAAATCGTGAGATCGCGATAATACGACTTAATAAAAAGGGATGATAAATTTGGATTTAGTGATTAATTAATTATGTTTGTATCCTTATCATCTTTTTGCGAGTCGGGATTTAGACAGCGTAACTTTTAAAAAAGAAAACGTCGAGTGGCGAATTGCCGACAGAACTTTTACCATGGTTTAGCTTTTACTTTTGACCTTGACCCGGGTTACTTAAATAAGGACTTTGTGTTCTCGGCTATCGGGGCTACGACAATAAACTTTTGGGTTTGGCGAACGTCGAGGTGCGAAAACCCGATGACGTTTAATCATGGCTTAGGAAATATTTTACCCTTGTCACTGCCCTGGGTTAAAAATTAAATTAATTTCGTTGTTTCGTAGCTCGGGACGTGTGAACTATGTGATTTATAATACCCGACCAACGAGATCCTGAGGTAGAACAAAAAGAGGAAACATTTTTACGAAAAGTAGGACACGCCTCGAGAATACAATAATCATCGTTGTCTGCGTGATAAAGCTTCAGAGATTTTAAACCATAGACGAAAAAATACGAAAACCTTCTTTCAATTTCGAGCATTGAAAAATGAAATTTATGACGGGCTAGAAAAAACAAAGGCGGCTCCAACATATGGTATGGCACGAGTTTGATGCATGGATAGGTCTAAGAATCGTCATATGAAGAGAAAATCATTCTTGAGAAGTTGATCTATGTTCTAGTTGAGTAGTAGCATTTGCAGCAGAAGCAGATTGCAGTGGTAGCATATTGTTCATCTTGCAGAGAAGATAGGGGGAGACATACCCATAGGGGGAGTCATTCTTCTTCCCATAATTGGTATCAGAGCAGGCCTTCACTATAAGCATTAACAATCTTGGAAGATATCCATGGACACACAAATGGATGATGAAGTTCCAATATTTGATGAGACTAAGTATTCATCATGGAGAACATAAATGAAAGGGTATTTGAGGGAAAAAGGAGCAGGTTTTTGGAAAGAATCTATTGGTGGATCAGTTCCCTTGAAGAATAAGTCAAAGTTTGCAGATCAAAAGGGATAAAAGAAGAATGATGCATTACCTCTCAAGACAATTTTCATTGGACTCTCCAGTTTTGTCAAAGAAAGCATGGGACAATGTACTTCCACCAAGGATCTATGGTTGAAGCTAGAGAAGGTATATCAAGACAAAGAAGACAAATCCATCAAGGACAATAAAGGTAAAGACTCTCCAAAATCTTCTGATTATAATACTCCCAGTGAAGAATGTTCTCTTACAAATGAAGAAGAAGATATAGTAGAAGTTTTGTGAGAAGTGTAAAATATATGTCACACTGATTCACCCCCCCTCTCTGTGTAATCGATGTGTCCAACAAATACAAGATCCATATAAACATGTGCATCAAAACTACCTTTTCAAATTAAACAAGTTTTCAAAGACCCTATGCAACTTGCCAAGTTTAGGCATGGGAGGGTTATCATGGTTACATATTGGGTAAGTCATTCCTCAAGTTAAGAAGTGTTTCCTAGGTGGACCCTCTCCAATACATGTAAAGAGTGTGAAGTGGATGAGGGTAAAACATCTGGGCATGGGGTTCATGGCATAGGTCTGTATTGTCTCTTTTATGGGTGCTTTTGTAGAGGGTGTGTTGCACCTTCATTTCCAAAGAAACCTTTTTCCAAGCCCATTTCATTGCCATTAATTAATTAAAGTAAAAAACAATTGGGTGCTATAAGACATGGAAAGAAAATATTATTGTAATGTCACTTGAAGCTAGAGGTACACAGAGTTCCATATGCATGGAAACAAAGGGACATTGCATAAGTGTACACACCTCAACAAGTGGGACATCTATATAATGTGAGTTTGATTTTGTGAGTCTTCAAATTCTTTTAGGAGAAAAATTTCATTGTTCTCAAGACCTATTTGGGCGAGCATCTAGAAGGTTATGATTTGTCTTTTATATTTTGCCAGCTACATTTCCCTCTGGGCCTTCTTCCCATGAAATGATGTACAATCCCTTCTTGGGTCAGTACACACAAAAAATCCCAAAATATGAGGGGAAAAAAAGGATGAAGTTTGGAAAGTGATAAGTATGATCGGGAATGGTATGATGACTCATCAAGGAGACCTCCCAGTAGCAAACCTTTCCCCAAGGGTAACCACTTACTAGGAAAAAATGTCAACCACCAAGGTGAAACAGGGAAAAGAGCGTAATTTCCAAGAAAATGCTATATAATCAAGAGAAGTTTTAATGCAACATATTCAAATGCCTCAAGTATTAAAGTGACACTTACCACAATACCTGACATGTACCTCATGGATAAAGACCCACTCTCTTTCGGAAACAAGTTGATGTGGTGGATTCCATCATAATGAATTGAAGAAGTATGGTGGTGGAGCAAGTCTTCATTTGTGTATGTGTACATTGTCAGTCAATCCATCTCTTGGTACTCCATGTCTGCAACCTGAGGGCCTCCAGACATAATCTCCTTAGTTATCCCTAGAAATGGGGGATAACATCTAGCTCCTACTTGGGGACATGTACTCATCGTAGAGTGCATGAGAACCTCAACATCTCTTGGTTAGACCTATTCCTACACACACTGGAACAACAAACTGTAAAATCTATGGTGGCTCATTCACCCTTCGTTCATATAATCAAAATCTAAAACTTCAAAATTGACAACTAATTCTAGAAAAGGAAATTTTGTACTATTTTCATATAATATAATGAAATCAAAATATGTAAATCAATAATGCAAGTAGAGCAAAATTAAAATCAGAAATGAAATGAAACTAAAATACCATGACCAATCAAGATGTAAATGCAAGAAAGCAAGATGACCTACCTACTTACTTGGGTCCCATGGTGATCAAATGTTGTGGATGTTAGGTGAAATCATACAACCAATGCAACCAGGTGATCATATCATCAAGCTATCTCCAAATGTGCTTAATTATGTAATACAACAATGATAAGTCAAGCACGTAATAATCATGAGCATAAATATACATATAATCAATCATGAAACGAAACTCATGGAGATGCGTGGGAGGGATGAAATCTTGTTGGGAAGAGAAACCACAAGCCTGATCATCTTGGAAATATTGCTTGAAAGAATAGCCACAATCTCGATCAATCCATCTCTAAAAGACGACTACCATGTATAGATGACAAATTGTCTTCATCTTTACTTAAAAACTCATCACTCCCTAAATGTTGAGAGGAGATAAGAGATCCCGATAAAACATGATGATTTCCTAGAGAAGAGAAAATGAGGTAAGGGACGGCCTCGGGTCTAGAGAAAAAATATTTTCCCACACCCAGAATATGTTCCTTCTTTATTTGCAAATCCCTACCAAAAATCCCAAGACAAAAATACTTATGTTTGGTAGCGTGAGTCTTAGAATGCTCTAGGTTGGCCACAACCTAGTGTCCATCAAAATATGAGCACTACGGTGGTTGTAAATCTTCATAGAACAAATACAAGTCATCAAAAGGATATTCATTAAAACTCTCAAGGGATGGCTGAGAGTCATCATGAGTATGTTGCGACAAGTCATCCTCAAATGGATGGAATAAGTCTGTGGCCATATCATCATCGGGCTGCCAAGAATCTAAATTATATGCATGTGGAGACCAATTCCCTAAAGATGAAAACTCAACCCCTCTTGCACGAGAACCACCCTCAATTTCAAATCGGAATCCTATAAAAAATGAAGCAACTCACATCCCATCTACATCTCCCAACTTGTATGAAATCGTCAAAATGTTGATCAACCATGTCAGAGAGATCCCCCATGAAAATATTTGCATCTTTTGGACTAATCACTTTTTCATCTTTGTGTGCAGGAGGAAATCGGGGTTAGACAACTTCATCTTCATCAACTGGGATAATCGACACTGATGTCTCATCTGGGTCTTCATTATTGAGATCTTCTTGAGAATTCTCTTCATTCATGTGTTCTTCAAGAGCTTCTTTTGCATGTGGTGGGTGATACTCTTCCTCAATTTCACATTCTTCAATTGTTGTCTTTCCATCCACTGGAAAACCTTCTCTATAAAGGGAATCTTTGAGCTCTTGGAAAGTAACTTGCAAATCCTGAGTAGTTGACCCCCAATACCTGAGAAAATATTCAAAAAGTTTTGTATAAGACCTAATACTTTTTGGATTACACGAGTGTCCAAGCCACTTCCTTTGACTTGATTCCAAAGAAGATACAAAAATTTTCATTAGCACGTCTTCATGCAATAAATTTATACTTGAAGCATACCTCACATAATTTACAACATGGGTGACTGTTAGAGTTGGGTCACCACTGAATTTGGGGAAAATTGCCCTCCACTCCATAGAGAAATAATTTGCATATCTAGGGATATTTTGAATGTCAATAGAAAGGTATACATTATGGAATTCCTATGGTAAATCCTTGATGCCATGTTTCCATTATCTAGGATGTCACTTCAATGGAGTCGCTATATTAACTTAGTGTTCATAAAAAATGGAGGGGGTATATTTCCTCAATGGAGTCGCCAGGAAATCTAGGGGTGAAGGCTTTGGGATCAAATCTTGTTAAAGTGTCATTAGACCATGAAAGAGGATTCAAAATCCTCCCCGACAACGGTGCCAAAATGTTATCGCACATCTTGTAGGTTGGACAAAGCCCGACCCAATCTATAAAAGTGGGACAACTGTGAGAGTATCTACCCACTGTCACCTTAGGTAGACACTCCCCTCACTTTAGTGATGATGAAAAATACCACAAGGGGGGAATCTCAGCGACCCTATGGGGGATTGAGATGGAAAGTGGAGTGATGTAAAGTGAAAACCTTATAGGTCAAGTTAGGAAGTGAAGAAGGGCATGGATAAGAGTCTTGTTGATAAGGGTAGGATACCAAAGTATAGTGTACTTGCAAAAGAGAGTTGTACTTGCCCAAAACAAGACAAACGATCAAGATACAAGCCCAAAATTCAAGGGGACAAGCAAGTGAAGCTTTTTGTCCTATATTACAGAAGTAAATAAAAATATATATAGGCAATGAAAAGAGCTAGTTACTGCAGAATTAACCATCAAAAGTACCAAATATTTATTGGACAATCAAGTGACTAAACATGTAGATATATTCCCAATATTTAAGCACAAACTTTGAAAGTGAAATAGGGTTGTAGAATGAAGTTATCAAAAAACTATTAGGGAAGCCTTATAGATTTAGAAAACAATTTCTACAATAGCAAGTTCCAACCATAGAAATCAACAAGTAAACCCTCAAAAAGATAGCCAATGAGCAGTAGAACAGTAATCTAGGTTTACAAGTAAATTTCAACAATGGAAAAGTGGGTAAATGATGAAAGAATGTGAAGTTTGTTGCAGCCCTAATAGTTGTAGCATTAAATTTATTATAGACATGAAATCCTTGGCTAAAAGAGGACGCCCTTAGGGAAAAAGCAATCTTATAACTCTTGGAACATATTCCAACTTGAACAAATACAATATCTTGCAATTCCATGTATACCAATGCAATGATTTTATTTCTCCAATGCAAATTTGAATTAGTGCCTTGTCAAAGGGTAATGGAGTCTTCTTGTGTAAGGTTAGGTCTACTACTTCTCTAGGGGTGTGAACCCGTTTACTCCCTAGAGCAAGAAAATCTAACAAGGTAAATCTAGGAGGGTGTAAGCCCTTTTACATCTCCTAGTAACCTTTTGCAATAGCTTATACAATAACAATTATAATGAATCTTGGTGGAGGGTGTATTCCATTATACTCATCCAAGGGTTTAGAAAATAATTCCCATGAAATAAGAAAGAAACACCAACAAAAAGCATAAATTCCTTACCAATTTCAAGAAAATAGCAAGATAAACCCTTATCTACCAAGAGCATTCCATCAAAATGCAAAAGACGAGCCTCCAAGAGATAGTGCACCACTTTTGCTCCACAAGACAAGTACCAAGCATCCAAATAGCTTCAAATAGATAGATATGTGATTTTCCCAAGAAGGGTGAAAATTTAAGCCAAGTCTCTCACTCAAGAGAGAGTGAGTTGCGTTAAAATGAAATGTCTTAGGTCTCTTTTTATAGGAGGCCATTTAAAACTAGTTTGTCCACATATCATTAGGGTAAAACACAATTAGGGAGGTTGACCTCCTCTAATTTCTCCTTTACAATTCAAATTTAATTTTACACAAGAAAATAAACCCTAAAAGATGGCGTCATACCCCATAGGGGTGACGTTTTGGCACATAGAGCAAGTCATTGAGCAATGTGATGGAGTCGCTGGGACTCCAAAGGCCATGTCTTCCATGAGCTAGGGTTTATCCCCATCAAAACATGTCAAATATTCATCAATTCACAACTAATGTTGTCAAACCCTAGCCCCAAATGTGACGTTTTAGGCCTTTAAGACAAAACATTGGGCTTAGGGGGGCTAGGTCTCATTGTCCAAGATGTCTTCTCGTGCCTCCAAAGGAAATGTTTATCATCTAGCTCCTCCCAAGGTGTGGTTCATGGCATCCAACCAGTGGGATTCATGCCCCAATGAAGGCCCAAGCTATGCTTATTCCTCCACAACGTCCATCAAACAAGGTCCTACAGAGACAAGTGGATTCTCCCTCCAGGGGTCTCAAGTCAAATGCATCATGCCAAGTAAAATCAAATTTAATACAATATCCATCTAAACATGTGCATCAAAACTACCTTTTCAAATTAAACAAGTGCCCAAAGACCTTATGCAACTTGTCAAGTTTAGGTATGGCAGGGTTGTCATGGTGACCTATTGGGTAAGTCATTCCTCAAGTTAAGGAGTGTTTCCTAGGTGGACCCTCCCCAAGCCATGTAAAGAGTGTTAAGTGGATGGGGGTAAAACTTTTGGGAATGGGGTTCATGACATACAAGGGTTCACATTGTCTCATTTATGGGTTCCTTTGTAGAGGGTGTGTTGCACCTTCATTTTCAATGCAACCATTTTCCAAGCCCATTTCATTGCCATTAATTAATTAAAGTCCAAAACAAACAATTGGGTACTATAAGACATGGAAAGAAAAGAGTACTGCAACATCACTTGAAGCTAGAGGTACATAGAGTGCCATATGTATGGAAATAAATGGGCATCGCATAAGTGTATGCACCTCGACAAGCGGGACATCTATATAATGTGAGTTTGATTTTGTAGGTCTTCAAATTCTTTTAGGAGAAACATTTCGTTGTTCTCAATACCTCTTTGGGTGAGCATCTAGAAGGTTATGATTTGTCTTTTGTATTTTTCCAACTACATTTCCCTATGTGCCTTCTTCCCCTACTTCCCATGAAATGAGGTACAATCCCTTCTTGGGTCAGTACACCCGAAAATCCCAAAAGATGAGGGGACGAAAAGAATGAACTATGGAAAGTGATAAGTATGATCGAGAATGGTACGATGACTCATCAAGGAGACCTCCTAGTAGCAAAAATTTCCCGAAGGGTAACCACTTACTAGGACAAAATGTCAACCACCAAGGTGAAACAAGGCAAAGAGCATAATTTCTAAGTAAACATTCTATAATCAAGAGAAGCTTTAAAACAGGGAAAAGATCATAATTTCCAAGGAGATGTTCTATAATAAAGAGAAGATTTATTGCAACATATGCAAATGCCTCAAGTACTAAAGTGACACTTACGACAATACATGACTTGTACCTCATGGAGCTATACCCATTATCTTCTGGAAACAAGTTGATGTGGTGAATGCCATCATGATGAATCAGAGAAGTAGGGTGGTGGAGTGGGTTTCCATCTGTGTATGTGGACAGTGTCAGTCAATCCATCTCTCAGTACTCCATGTCTGCAACCTGAGGGCCTCAAGACATCATCTCCTTAGTTATCCCTAGAAATGGGGGATAAAAAGCATCAAATGACATCTTTTGGGTTCAAAATATCTATCATGTTGACGATGTTATACACATTGAGACCCTTCCAATGGTGCAAAAACCACCTCAATCAGAGCTTGTGTGAAAAAGTTATGCCTCTTGCAAGTTGAACTAGTTTGTTGACCACCACAATACTAACTGGACAACAAGTCAACCCCCATTACTCACACATGTGAAGTTATCCATGTGTGGAATTTCAATAAGAATCTAGAAGGTTCAAAACCTAACACTAGTTTAGGGTTGAGACATGCAAAAACCTTAACCCTGGGTGACTATCAAGCTATGTTAAATACTGGGTCGCAAGGAGGAGAAAGGGATCCATTATTTAGCATTATACTTGTTCCATAGTTTAGAAGACCATATAGGAGTGGGATTGGACAACATAATAGAGGAGGAAGAAGTTTTTATAGCATCCATTCATGACACCATGTCAAATGAAACTCCACAGTGAGTGCATATTTATTTGTATTTGTATTTTGATAACTGAAGAAAAGAGAGAAAAGCACAGGTCTCACCCTCTAGTAGGGTTTTCTCCCATATTAGGCTTCCCATGATACATCTTGTGTTGATTGGGTGGATGGTTTGTTCATTTTCTTGTTCTTTCATTTTCTTGTTTTAGTTATTTTCATAAATTTGAGCAATAAGCTAGTGATAATAAATCTAGATCCAAGGAAATAAACTTGTATAATAAAATATTTCAGCATAATACAAGATATGTTGTGACAAGTTGTTCCAGTGGAATATCCATGGAAGTTTACATATCATATTGGTATCAGAGCCAAGTTTCCTTTGGGGTATCTGTGGGAAATTGTAGGTTCCAAGAATTGTTTTAAGAAGGAAGCCGCAAAACCTTAGCCATGGTGGATGAGTCCAGTCATCACAACCATCAAGATGCATCAAAAGCGATATTTGTGAGGCTAGAAGAGAAAGTCACTAATATCTCTTGCAACATGGTACTCCTCATGGTGGCTCTAGCGAACAAGTTTGGACCTTTCAAGGAGGTTGGTGGTTCTAAATTAGAAGTTGAATTAGATGAGAATCTGGGAGATAGTGAAGACCCATAAAAGGAGTCAAAAAAAGAACACAAGAAAGAGAAAACAAGTCCCAGAGCCATCACTCCTTCATAAACTCTATTCAAAATGGAAGCCAAAGTGGACCTCAAGCCCTATCAAGGCGAGATCAATGCTATTAAGTTCAATCATTGGTTACAATAATTAGAAGTGTATATTAGTGTCCATAATATACATGAAGAGAAAAATATTTTATTTTCCCAACTAAAACTAAAGGGTCGTGCACTAACCTAGTGGGAAAACCACACATAGAAATTTAGGTTGGAGGGTGATCCACCAGTAACTAAGTGGGAGAATTTTAAAACCCACATGAAGTTATAGCTCTACCCTATTGGATATGTAGAGGACTAGTGGATCAATTGGCATCACTTCAGGCAAAGGCAAGGGTAAAGTGTGCAAGAGTGCACCACTGAATTCAAGAAGATAGTGATCATGTTGGGTATCTCTTCTAAGAACGTTGATGTACTCCTTAAGTATCTAGGGGCTCTACATAGTCATTTACAAAAGCAAGTGATGTTCTTCAAACTCGATACCATTGATCGGGCCTTTGCAATACCCCTAGTTCGAACCCCAATTGTACATATAAATGTAAATGAACACATAGGTTGGTGAGTCATTGGTACCAATTGTAAATGTAAATATGCTTATAGGTTGGTGAGTCATTGGCACTTGGTTTTGGTGTTGCATGCAAAGATTCATTGTCAAGATAGGGGTGCACAAGTCATAATGTTGTGCGCACTTGGGTAAGTGCGCGACAGTGACCTGGAAGTGTGTAGAGTTGAGTTCTATATGACTGCATATGTGTTGAATCCATGTTTTGCCTAATTTTTCCCTTCTCTAAGTCTCTTTTTGAACATGCGGATCGTATAATTCATACCTCTATTAGCCCATTTTGAAGGTATTATCAGGTTTCTTCTATCAATTTGTTATGGATCAGCATAAGGTATGTGTCATATTCATTTTTGATGATTTTATGATGACTGAATAAGCACAATCCATTAACATTTGTATTTTAATTGAAACAGGTCGAAAACGCCATCCAAACCTTGATCCGACCCTTGATCCATCCCTCAATCCAACCCTTGATCCATCCCTCGATCTGGCCCTTTTCTAGGCAGTGAACTTTGAGCTCAATTTGTGGGAGAATGAAGGTGAATCAGAAAAATCTGACACATGGGTTTTGTGCCTAATATGCCTAATTAAGTCCTACAATTGGTCGTTTCCTGAAATTATGGATGGATTGAGATCAGTTTGTGTCCCCTTATCTAGTAGCCGAATTTATATCAGATAGATCCATACCTCCATCCAGACCTTCATCCGACCCTCAATACGGAACTCAGAGCACAATGAGTTCTGGGTTGGCATATCAGCGGGCTCTTCCTGGCAAATGAAAAACATGGGCTTTATTCTTGTTCGAACCCTCCAGCTATGGAACTCATTACATCTTGAATCGACCAGTTGTGTTCAGCCTCTATTTTGAGCGCATGAAGTTGGTAGAAGATGTTGTATGTTATTGTTTTAATGATTTTTTGTTGTAGGAGAGTGTCGACCCTTTCAGTGGTCGACCTCTCAGTCATATTAGAAACTCTATAAATACTGAGGTTTCTCATAACAGCAAGACTGTTAGGGACCTAACCCCTCACGTAGGTAGAATAATATATTTTGATGTAATAAAGGTTAATATTAATAAGGCCTAGCAAAAAAAGAAGAATAAGTCCAATGTAAGAAGACCTAATAGAAGCTTTCGCTTCTAGAAGGATCTTCCTCTAGATGGTTCTTTTGATAGACATATTTAGTATAAATAGGAGTCGAGGGTATGAGAACTTTTGTCTTGGATATTATTGTAATAGAGCTCTGCTCTCCTAGAGGTTTCCCCCTCGAAGAGGAAAGTGAACATTGCTCTCAGTAATCAAAGTGCTCTTTCTGGTGCTATTCTGGTATCATTTTGGTATTATTGTGGTGTTGTTATGGTTATATTGTTGTTCATCTGCCATTTCTAGCTATTTATTTATGTTATGCATATTATTTATATCTAGAATATTACAAGTGGTATTAGAGCACCTTCCTCGACAGAAAATTGTGGGTTATTTTTTTTCAGGGTAGAGACATATTCCGACATCTTTAAGCTACAGAGATTTGTCGTTACACACATAAACCCGCAGTTGGGGATTCATACACGTAGTAAATACAAGTGGTACTTAAGCGCGCATATGTTGGCCACCCTTGTAACCCCTATTGGTATCCCTTTGAGTGGTAGCGCATCAGAAAACATATGTATACAGATCAACCTAGATCTCGGTCGCATGACTGTTTTAGTGCCACCAAGAACAACACTCGGGAAGATACTCTCTAGTACCTGGGTAGTCAGGTAATACAGCTAAGGGCACTGTCTAGCCTCCTTAGTTAATGCCCTGAGATATTGGGTCGAGTACTACTATTGGACCCCGCACGTATATCAGAGAGTTATATCACAGGGCAAACCCTTGTCTGTAGAACCCTTGAATACCAAACCTTTGGGGACGGAAACAAAAGCAAAACAAACAATATCTATTGTCGTGCAACTGTGTCTCCTACATTCAAGTTTCCAAATCACTACACATTTCTTCCTGTTAAGTCTAGATCGTGTTGGAACCATTATTTGAGACCCATTCCATTGGATTTCTTTCTTTGCCCTTATCGCATTCATACCTATCATTTTTCAGCAATTTTTTTTCTCATAGACCCTACCCCCTCCCAACACCCTTATTTGGGCTTTGCCCCATTGGATTCAACTCATCGCCCTGATCGTTGTGATACACTTCACCCATAACCCATTTTCTGTGTGACCCCACCCACCCCTTTTCGGTTCCCTCGTCATCATGGCCCATACCTGATCTAGAATCGGATCTAGAAGCCTGACAGGGCTTGAAAAATGCTCAAAAATGAAAGTGCTCAGAATCCGACGAAAACCAGTGCCATTGCGTTTGTCTCGTCTTTCTGATTCCGGTGGTATATTTACTTTGTCAAACGGGCTCCGTATGCGAAAGATATTGCATTATGATCAAAAGCCCAAACAGGTAAAAAGTCAAAGGTCAACTGGTCAAAAAGTCAATGCTGATGGCAGCACGACATCATCATGCTAACTGTGCAGGAGATGACGTGGCACTCTCTCGCTCATTGTGATTGGGCAGGTTCACTGACAGGACAGACATGTGGCAGGCAACTGGACCAGTCAATAGTTGACAAGTGGCATTAATCCATCGAATGGGGGGATGCCACGTGGCCTAGTCATGGGCAGCCACATGGCACCTAGTCATCAGTCGAAGTGGCAAGTTGCAAAAGTTTATTTGGAGTCCATGGGGGTCGATCCCATGACCTCTTGGACCAGTCCAACTCCTTAACAAATGACCAAATGCCAATACACCATGTGAATTCCTTGTTATATGCATCCACAAAATTTTATTATAAAGTGTATTATTGTAATGGGCGAAAGGGGGGGCTGGGGCCCCAACCCGCGGGTGTATTGTATGTTATGTGACCACACTTTTAAAAGGCCGACACCTACAGCCCACGGTTATAACCATACGCCCACACCACAACGCATAGTTACCACGATTCCACGAGAATAGGCTTGTGGTTAGAGTGGTTAGCAGTTAGCGCGGGGGTGGTGCCTTGTTTTAAGGCCACGATTCCAACCTTCCACCATTTGTTTCAGGACTTGGTCCCATTGTAATACCCCAAATGACCATTTGTTTCGGATTATGGGCCAGCGCTCAGCCTTTTAGGCTGGCGCTTGGCCATATTAAGTGCATATGACCTTAAATTAGGGGGGGCACGTGGATGAAGGGGGATAGCGCCCAATAATATTTATACAATGGGTTTTCATGCATAAGTATTGGGCTTTTAGTTGTCATTCAACCTATTATAGTTGATTCTCTCCATTTTGGGGGGATATTGGGCATTTTTGAGCCCAAATTTTTGGAGGAAGTTGGAGATGAGAAGCCAACTTCAAAGCTATATAAACCAGGCATGTTTGAGGCCATGGGAGAGGATTCAGAGTAGAGTTATGTTGAAGAAAAGCCAAGCCAAAGCCATTTGGATGCAGAGAAGCTTTTGAGAAGGAGACGATGTCGGATCATTTCTGGGAGCTCTGGATGTTCGTTTTGCGTGCCGTTTTCTTTGCAGTGTTCTTGAGATCTGGAGAACATGACCAGATCAGTCTTGTAGCCATTTGGCATTGCAGCGATGTATTTTTGAGCTTTTGAACAGAAATAAAGAAGCCTCCCCCACAAAGACAAAAGGCCCGGAGACGTAGGCAAAAGTTGTGCCGAACTCCGTTATCAATCTGCGTGTTATGGTTTGTTGTCTATTATTTCATTTCAGATCTGCATATGTGTATATGGATGTCATAATTCCTCTTCTTTCCTCATTCTTTCACTAAGTTTCTCAAATGGTTAATTAACGCATGCAAAATTAAAACTCAACCATAAGTCATTAAAAGATCCTACAGATCAAGTGGTATCAGAGCTAGTTGACGTTTGGATTTGAGTTTTGCATGTTAACCAGGGAAAAGCTATAGTGTGGTGAAGGTAAGCTTGTTGCAGAGAATCCATTAATTGGATTGAGAAAAAGAGCTTCTCACAGTGAGAATATGGCATCGGAAGAAGGGATTTCTCAGGATGAGAAAGAGTTCCGGAAAACATTCCTTGCTATGTCGGAGATGGTGAAAGTTTTGTACGAGGATTACCTGGAACGAAAGAGACCAGTTTTGGGTGAATCTTCAAAGGGAAAAAGTGAAGAGGAAGAGGACCATCCTCACATTCCTCCTTCACCTCCATCAACACCTCCTTCTTCTCCTTCTTCTTCAATTTCAAGTTCTACATCTAATGGAAAGAAAAATGTTCATAAGAATAAACATGAAATACCATAGTTAAAACTTGATGTAAAATTTGAGTTGCCCATATATGATGGTGAAGTAAATGCAGAAAAAACTTGATAACTGGATCCGGAAAATGGAGGTATGTTGCAGTGTGCAGCAGATCAAGGATGAGGCCACACAAATTAAGTTGGCATCTTTGAGACTTGCAGGTACAGATCTCATCTGGTGGCAAAGAAAGCTGCAAAAGGGAACACAAAATGTGGGTAATGTATTTCCATCATGGAAGAATTCCATTTATGCACTTAGGAAACAGTTTTATCCTTTGGGTTATAAAGAAAAAGCAATAATTGAATGGAAATCTTTAAAACTAAGAAAAGGACAAACAGTGCAAGAATACACCGATGGATTTAGAAAAATGGCATTAATGTTAGACATTCCTTTGCAAACACAAGAAAC
>ML800773.1:113159-141764 GCA_009831015.1 Picea engelmannii
AGCGACCAAGATCTATTTCTTGCGATCAACGGATCAGATATCCTTCTCCCAGATCGATGACTGTGGTCGATTCGTAATTCAAGACTTTAGAATTATCAAATCTCAAACCTCGGTTTCCTTTGTAGGGCAATCTTCCAGAGCAGAAGATCTGCTGACACCTGTCCCCTTAAATCAACAGTTGTGATCTCTGCGGGTCTCTGGACTTTGAGTTTCTCAAATCTCAAACTTTTCTTCCCTCGAAATACACAGAATCTTGCCATGCGTCCTCGTGGATCGAATGGTGGGGATTTACTTTGGACAATTCGATGATCGTTGTCTTCTTCGGGCCTTTGATCATAATCCATATATTTGCGCCACCTGTCCTATGGATCCAACAATTGAGGTTCACTTCATCTCTTCGGGCTTCGACGATCTCAAGTCTCAAACTCCTCCTTTGCCTTTCTCCTAGAGGTTACGATCCGTCACCACGTACCCTTTCTAGATCTGACGACTGAGATTTACTCCTACTCTTCAGCTCTCTGGGATTCGAGACTTTCAAATCTCAAACCTCTCGACCAAGAACTCCTGAATTGATTCTCTCCAGAGTTGTGGATCGTGCGCCACCTGTCAGTCTTGATGATGGATGGTCCCTGTTTACTTCGGGACTTCGAGACTTTGACTAGTCCGCTCTCCTACGCACATTCAAAGGGATTAACCTCTGTGAAATTATCTCCGGACCCAATGAATTTTGGTCCTCGGCACTTATATCTAACATATCAGATTTGTGCTCCTCCCTTGCGCTTCCTCTCGTCCCTGGATGCTGATCTAACAGTCTAGATTCCTTCCGTGACCGATCTGATGGTTTTTATCGCTCCTCCTCCTAACCTTTCTATTCTTCTGAATTATAAAGTTTTCTAAGTCTTCAAAGGTCTCAACCTTTGCACCTCCTGCGAGTTTGGCTCTTGGAACTCGACTACACTTATGAAAAGTGTTATCCCTCCTGAGCTTGGTCTTTGTGAATATTTGGACTTCCCATGCACTCCTTGGGTTTCAGGGATTCGATAACTTAGATCCGAAGGATTTATTGAAAAGAAATTCTTCTCGCCCTCTTGGCATTCTCCTTTTTCTCGATGCACACCTTGCAATAGATTATTATGGAAGATTTGAGTTCTTGTAGATGACTGTGCATGCCTTGCAGTAGTCACTTTTCACTCCTTGTAAAGGGAAAGTTTAGTGCTATCTCTTCTGAACTTTGGAACTGAATCGGATCCCGTCAATGCACTCCTTGCGTTCTTTGTGTACACCTTGCACCAATTTGACAGAAGAGAAACAATTGAAACTTATACTAACATTCACAGTTCCATATATTCATAAAGAAATTCATTCATTCATGAAAATACCATAACAAGGAATTGCAAACAATGTCCACACCATGCATTGGGTCAATTTTCCTATGTTATGTTCATTCAAAAGAAAAAATGGCTACATATATAATCAAAACAACAAATAAAACTCATAAATCTCCTATTAACTTGCAACAACCTCATTTGGGCGTACAAAACCTATATTTATCTTAGAGGGTCCTTGGGGTTCGCCCCGACTACTTGTCTACTCCAAAACCCAACCTAACGGCTATATTAGTTCAGTCATATTCCAGAGCAGGAGTGGAAACTCCCACTTCGATCGCGATCGTTCAAGCGTGCTTCAAAATATTTCCCGACGTTGAGTTCAGGCGTGATTCAAAATATTCTCCATAACTGCCGACATTGAGATTCTAAAAAGATTCCCAGGCACTGAGTGGTCCTGGCTCTGCGTGCTCGCTAATGATGCGCCTGCATCATTACTCCCCTTGAAAAAAATTCATGGACTCCTGTCCATGAGCTCATGCACCAACTTTCCATGCTTCTAGATGTTAGCTTCAATTTCCCAACTGGCATCTTTTATTGGGTGTCCCTTCCACTTGACCAGATATTCAAAATAGGTCTTCCTCCTGGTCTCTTTTCCAATCCTCTGATCAACGATCTTCTCCATTTGTGGTTTTTTTTCTATAGGCATTTGTTTCTCCCACTGAATATTCTCTTGATCTTCTGATCCCTCTATTTCATCTTTCCTATAAGGATACATGTATGAAACATTGAATATGGGCGATATGACTACATCATCTGGCAGCTCAATCTCATAGGCGTTTGCATCAAACTTCCTCAAGATCTTACATGGTCCTATATTCTTCATCTTTAGCTTGTTATATGTTCCCATAGGGAACCTTTCTTTCCTGAGATGTGCTAGAACCTGATCTCCTACTTCAAATTGAAGTTCTTTGTGATGTTGATCAGCCCTGCACTTGTACTCTTGGTGAGAAGTCTGCAACTATCCTTTGATCTGGCTATGGAGCTTTTGCATTTCTGCAGCAAAATCTTCTTCTCCAGAGCTCCTAATCTCACTTTGTTCCAAGTTTCTCAACTCAGATACTCCCCTGGGTTGCATTACATACAATATTTGGAATGGGATCTTTCCAGTGCTCCTGTTTGGTGAGTCATTGTATGCAAATTTGGCTTGTGGCAGAATATGATCCCATTGATTATGATGATTAGTGATCAGAAAACTCAATAAGTTTCCCAAACTTATTTTTACCACCTCAGTCTTCCCATTTTCCTGAGGGTGATAAGATGAGCTAAAGGACAAGTTTGTCCCCAATTTCTTCCACAACGTTCTCCAAAAGTGACCAACAAATTTAGTGTCCCTGTCCGATACAATGCTTCTGGGTAGGCTGTGAAGTCTCACAACTTCCTTGAAAAATAGATTTGCAACATGTATTGCATCATTGGTATTTTGGCGTGGGATAAAGTGTGCCATAATTGAAAATCTATCCACAACCACAAATATGAAATCAAATCCTCTTTGCATTCTTGGAAGTCCCAACACAAAATCCATGCTTATTGCATCCCAAGGCCTCTCTGGTATTGGCAATGGTTGATGCATTCTAGTGTTCTGTCTTTTTCCTTTTGTATGTTGGTAGATTCTACATATGTTCACAAACTTTATCACTTTTTTTCTCATACTTGGCCAATAGTATGAACTTCTCAACTGTGCAGATGTTTTATCATGGCCTAAATGTCCAACCAATCCTCCACTATGATTTTCCTTCAAAAGGTTATCCCTCATTGAGAATTTTGGTATGCACAACTGATTGCCTTTGAAAATCAATCCCTCTTGAATCATATAATCTATCCACTGGCTTCTGTCTCCCAGCAAAGGATTTTCACATGCTTCATATGCTTCCTTGAAATTTGGATCATCACAATACATATCCTTAAGGTGTTCAAACCCCAAGGTCTTCACCTGAAATTCCTGGAGAATCAAACATCTCCTACTTAATGCATCAACAACTTTGTTAGCATTCCCAGCAATATGTTTTATGAAAAAAGTGAAATTCTGCATAAACTCAACCCATTTTAAATGCCTCTGATTCAATTTTTCCGGTCTGGTTATGAATTTTAAAGTTTGGTTATCACTATACAAGACAAATTCCTATGGGAGAAGGTAATATCTCCATTTATTCAAGGCTTGAATTATGGCATAAAACTCCTTATCATATGTGGAGTATTTTCTCTTGGTCTCATTCAACTTCTCACTGAAATAGGCAACATGTCTATTATCCTGACTCAAAACTGCTCCAATTGCAACCCCACTTGCATCACATCTCACCTAAAATGTCTTTTCAAAATTTGGCACAACCATAATTGGTCGTTCTTTTATTTTCTCCTTCAGTATATTGAAGCTCCTGTCAGCCTCCTCTATCCATTTAAAAGACTTGTGCTTCTTCTTCACTGTATCCATCATTGGTGCACAAATTCCATTGAAGTCTTTGATGAACTTTCGGTAGAAACTTGCTAATCCATGGAAGATCCTTACCTCAAACATACTCTTTGGTGACGACCATTCTTTGATTTCTTTCACCTTCTTTGGATCCATCTTCAGTTCATTTGAAGAGAGCACAAAACCCAAGTAAATGAGCTATGTCTTCATAAAAGAGGACTTCTTCATATTTATCAACAACTTTTCCTGCTGTAGTCTCCTCATCACTAGTGTCAGGTGTCTCAAATGTTCCTCTTTATTCTTGTTAAAGATCAATATATCATCAATATACACAACCACAAACTTGCCAATGAAATCTTTTAGTATTTCATTCATCAACCTCATAAAAGTACTCGGAGCATTTGTTAAGCCAAATGGCATAAAAAGCCACTCATACAAACCTTCATTTGTCTTAAAGGTTGTCTTCCACTCATCACTTTCTCTCATTCTAATATGGTGATATCCACTTTTCAAATCTATTTTAGAAAATAAATTTGGTCCACTTAAATAGTCCATTAAATCATCCATTCTTGGTAAAGGAAATCTATACATGATGGTGATATTGTTAATGTCTCTTGAGTCTGTACACATTCTCCATCCTCCATCCTTCTTTGGACTCAACACAGTTGGTACTGCGCATGGACTCAAGCTCTCTCTGACCAAACCCTTGTCTAACAATTCTTGGACTTGGTTCTTCACTTCCTCATTCTCTCGAGGTGTCAATCTGTATGTTGTTTTGTTTGGTAGACTTGCTCCTGTTATCAAGTCAATATGGTCGTTGATACTTCTGATGGGTGGAAATGAGTTAGGCAGCTCATCCACCACTATGTCAAAAAAATTATCTAACAATTCCTGAACTTCTTCAGGAAAATCATCCATCAAAGTACTTGTAAGGATAACTCTGGGTTTCCTCACCACGATGAACTGCATCTCTTGTTCTTTATTGATTTCTTTCAGGATTTCCTTCCTGCTCATGAGAAGTATGCTTGTGTTGACTTCCTCTTTCACATTCTTCTTCTCTATTGGAAACAACATGTGTGTTCTACCATTCTTCTCCAAGGTGTATGTATTCTTCCTCCCATCATGAATGATATTCCTGTCAAACTGCCATGGTATCCCCAACAAAAGATGACATACATCCATGGGAATGACATCGCATAGAATTTCATCTTTATATCCTCCTATCTTAAATTCAACCAAGCATTGTTTAGTAACCATTACCTAGTGTCCTTTCTGCAACCATGAGACTTTGTATGGCTTCAGATGTGTAGTTGTCTCTAGCTCCAATTTCTCCATCATCTCCATGGATACTAAGTTATCAGTGATCCCATTGTCAATTATCACCTTGCATACTCTTTCTTTAGTCTTGCAAGCTGTCCTGAAGAGACTATTCCTCTGCACTGGATTTTCAACTTCTGCCTCTAGTTTTAAGAGAACCTTTCTCAACATCAGGGATGTTCCATCCTCTTCTCCTTCTGCTTCAACATTACTTCTCTGTTCTTCTGAAATGTGAGCTTCACTTCCTCCTTCTTTATTTTTCTCGGGAAATTCCCAAGACATGTGCCCTATCTTTCCACAGGCATAACATCTTACTTCTCCTCCTCTTCTTCTTGCTCTTCCTCTAGAAGAACTTCTTCCACCAACCTATCTTTCTCAGGAACTTCCTCCTCTTTCTGAGTGACTATAATGTTTCTCAGTCTTGCCCTTAGACTTATGTGCCTTGTCATGGGTAAATCCCTTGCCTTTGTTTGGGGCTAGGATTTTACCTCTTCCTTGCTAGCTTTGTTTTCTGGCCAACTTATCCTCTGCCTTCAGTGCAAAATGATAAGCATCCTCCATTGTCCTTACTGACATCATGCTGAACTCATCGTGGATTTCAT
Source organism: Picea engelmannii (assembly GCA_009831015.1). Taxonomy (NCBI): domain Eukaryota; kingdom Viridiplantae; phylum Streptophyta; class Pinopsida; order Pinales; family Pinaceae; genus Picea; species Picea engelmannii. The sequence goes on from ML800773.1 coordinate 118,874, forward strand.
ACCTCAAGCCATTTATATATCTGGAAAAAATTTCTTCATCTTTCTCTCTTTGTCCAGTTATGATATTCATCTTGTAGAAATCCTCTATGTACTCCTTAACTGTCATACCCTTCTGTCTCAGGTTCTGCAACTTCCTAAATAGATTGATCTGATAATCTTTGGGCATGAACTTAGTGTTCAACTTGGTTACCATTCTGTCCCAATTCTTATCTTCTGTTTTCCTTTGCTTCTCCTCTCAGAATGTAGTTCATCCCACCACAATGATGCATGTCCTTTTATCCTGGTGACAACATGTTTGACCCTTTTCTCTTCATCAACATATTCATAGTCAAAATGTTTGTCCATGGATCTTATCCAATCCAACAACTCTTCAACATCTAAATTGCCTTCATACATTGGGACCTCTATCTTGGCTATGGATCCCAATCTAACAACAACTCTCAGCAAGCATTCTTCAACAACATATTCACCTGTGGATTCTTTGACTTCTACTTATTTGCTCTCTGCATCGCTGACATCTCCAGCATCAGGTGACCTCCTCTACACTGCCTCTATCACCTCTAATATTTCATGAAGTTCTCGCATCTCCCTTTCTATAGCTTGATTGGCTAAGGGTGTCTCCCCTTGTCTCCTCAGTGGAATTGCTTTGAATGTTTGTCACACATAGAGTACAACTTCAAGTTATTTTGTCTCCCCTCCTTTGGCTTTTGTCTGCAAGAAAAATTCTCGCTCTGATACCACTTGGTGCAGACCCCCCTTCTCTCCTAAGGGTTGCGCGATCTCTCAGTTAGGATATTTGATTATGGAGTTGAACGACTCTCTAAAACCTTGTTGGTCTCGTTTTGTATTAAACACAGGCCCTCTCGCCTTCCTGCACAGGCTTCACGATACCCGTGACCTTCCCTTTTGCATTCTGCAAAATCTTAGAGTTGGCGTTAGCGCCTTTTCTCTCAGCCCCTCCTTAGATGTGACCTTGGGTGATGACCTCACACCTATGCACAATTTTGGGTGCACTCAAGAGTGGTTTGGGTCAAACCTCTTTTCACCCTGATATTCAACTTGAGCATCCATGTGTCTTTTATCTAAAACTGTGGTCTCGATTTCGGCCCGCCCTCAATATCGTAAAGGTTGAGCACTTTCTATTCCTGAAATGCGAGATGACTGTCGATCTCATGATATTGATGATGCTTTCGAATGAATGAAAAAGATCTATTTCTTGGGATAAACGGCTCAGATCGCCTTCTCCCATATCGATGACTTTGGTCGATTCAGAATTTCGGAGTTCAGAATTATCAAATCTCAAACCTTGATTTCCTTTGCAGGGAAATATTCTAGAGCGGAAGATCTGCTGACACCTATCCACTTAAATCAACGACTGTGATCTCTACGGTTCTATGGAATTTGGGTTTCTCAAATATCAAACTTTTATCCCCTCAAAATACACAGAATCCTACCACGCATCTTCCTGGATCAAACAGTAGGGATTTGCTTCGGACGATTCGACGATCGTCGTCTTGTTCAGGCCTTTGACCGAAATCTATAGATTCGTGCCACATGTCCTCTGGATCCAATTATTGAGGTTCAATTTGGCTCTCCATATCTTCAGCTCTTCAAGCTTTGGTGATCTCAAGTCTCAAAATCCTCCTTCACCTTTCTCCCGGAGTACTTTCTCCCAGAGGTTACGATTTGTCACCACGTACCCTTTCTGGATATGACAAGTGATATTTACTCTAGCTATCCGGCTCTGTAGGCTTCGGGAGTTTGAAATATCAAACCTCTTAACCACAAACTCCCAAAGTGATTCTCTCCGGAGTTGTGGATCGTGTGCCACCTATTAGTCTTGACGATGGAAAATCCTTGTTTACTTCAGGACTTTGACTAGTCCTCTCTCCTTCGCACATTCAAAGGGCTTAACCTCTATGAACTTATCTTAAGACGTAACGATTGTTGGTCCTTGGCGCTCAGATCCAACAGATCATATATGTTCTCCTCCCTTGCACTTCCTATGGTCCCTGGATGTTGATCTAATGGTCAAGATTCCTCCCACGACCGATCTAACGGTTGTTATTGCTACTTCTCCTAAGATTTCGATTCTTCTGACTTAGAAAGTTTTCTAAGTCTTCAAAGGTCTCAACCTTTGTTCCTCCTGTGAGTCTACCTCTTGGAACTTGACTACACTTCTGAAAAGTGTTATCCCTCCTGAGCTTGGTCTTTGTGAAGATTTCGACTTCTCGCGCACTCCTTGCATTTCAGGGATTCTATAACTTAGATCCGAAGGATTTCTTGAAAATAAATTCTTCTCGCCCTCTTGGCGTTCTCCTTTTGCTCGATGCACACCTTGCAATAGATTCTTAAGCAAGATTTGAGTTCTTGAGGACGATTGTGCACACCTTGCAGCAGTCACTTTGCACTCCTTGCAGAGGGAAAGTTTCGTGCTATCTCTTATGAACTTCAGAACCGAAACAAATCCCATCAACGTACTCCTTGCGTTTTTGTGCACACCTTACACCGATTCGACAAAAGAGAAACAATTGAAACTTATACTAACATTCATAGTTCCATATATTCGTAATGAAATTCATTCATTCATGAAAACACCATAACATGGAATTGCAAACAATGTCCACACCATGCATTGGGTCAATTTTACTCTGTTATCTTCATTCAAAATAAAAAATGGCCACAACTATAATCAAAACAAAAACTAAAACTCAGAAATCTCCTACTAACTTGAAACAACCTCATTTGGGCATATAAAATATCTATTTATCTCAAAGGATCCTTAGGGTTCCCCTCGACTACTTGTCTACTCCAAAACCTAACCTAATGACTATCATAGTCCAGTCATATTATAGAGTAGGAGTGGAAACTCCCACTTCCCTTGCGATCGTTCAAGCGTGCTTCAAAAGATTTCTTGGCACCGAGTTCAGGCATGCTTCAAAATACGCACCGTAAATGCCAGCGTTGAGATTCTAAAAATATTCCCAGGCATTGAGTGGTCCTGGCTCCGCGTGCTCGCTAACGATGCTCCCGCATCACTATTCTAGCTCCATCCTGTGAATAATGATGATGATGATATTCCGGCCCATGGTGTGAATAATGATGATGATGATACTCCAACTCCATGCCGTGAATGATGATGTTATTGATGATGAGAAAAACTTCTGATGATTTATAGATATGACAATCAGTGTTCCATATGTTGTTGATGTTGTTTCCCTCTCTATCTCCTAATGATGTTGTAGAATACCCTTCTTGTTAAGGGGGAGTGTTGAAATATTGTAACTGCGAAGTATATTCTAATTATTATTGAGTTATTATCATATAGATCAATCCCCTTTTGTGGATTTATCATGTCGGGACTTATGTATGACAAATCCATTTTTGTGGATTGATCAAACCCTAATCAAATTATTCTAATTGAGAACTCGGCCCCTATGGATAATTAAAGTGGTTTTAGCCACTAAGTGAAGAAGTCGACCCTTCTTGATGAAAATACACAACCCTAACGCTCCCTAGCTAGTATAAATAAGAGAGGCTAGCACCTCATTCACTCACTTACTCAAGTCACTCATCTAGTGTGCAATTTTGAAGGAAGCTACAGTTACCAGAAGAAGGAGAGATATGCACATTTCTCAGTCTAGGATATTCTCTTGTGTTCAGTCTTTTATCTTGGCATTGTATTGACAATCTATATTAAGGAAGTTTTTGTTGGTTTTTCTCCCCTATGAGGGTTTCCTAGGATAAATTTTGTGTACCTTATGATTTTGTTTCTTTCAGTGATCCTTCTTATGCTATTATTATCTAGTGAAATTGGAAAGAACTTAATAACAACTCTAAATTTAACAACAAGAACTACTTTCTTTTCCATGTCCATTGTCCTGAGAAAAGTCATTATAGGTTCAATGATACATAGAATTGATTCAAGTTGTGTTTACCATCTCTTAATCTATGTGATTAACTACTTATCCCAACTAAAATTAGGAGCTTTGGGGGAAGTACTATCCTTTAAAAACACTCTTATATTAGGAATATAATTGGTTGACAAATATTCAACTATAAAAATAAAGGAACTTTTCCATAAACTATTGGAGATTTTGGGTGGTTACACTTAACATTTATATATGAATACATTTTTGGGAAAAGTCAATCATGGGATATTAACAACTGTAAGTTTCCCATGTTTGGTGGTAACTTCCTGAAAGTTTTATAATATATGTCCATATATCAAGTTACAAAGATTAGAAGGAAAGCAAATACAAAAAGTGAAAGGGCATGCCATTGTTCTCAACAACTTCACAAAATCCATTGATGTTTTTGTTCATATTTAGTAATAGAACCTTGTTCCTTTTATATCCATAAGTAGTTGGAGGATACTCCACTGACAAAAGCATGGAGAAAAAAAATCTCCACGGAGTCACTCCTAGAAACATTATAAGAATTGGTGAATTGCTCATTACTATTTCTGCCATACTTTTATTTTATTACAAGGCTCTTGAAATCAATTTCTTATTGATCTTCCACCTCAAATCCTTTCCGAATCTAGAATATAAAATATCTAAATTGACAATTGTTATTTCTCATTGGGTTTCCAATTCAACTCAACTTATAAAGCATTAAATTTAGGAAAATTAAAAAAGGCATCCTTTGAGCTCTCATTTTCAAATAGACAAATAGAAACATGAAGATAACGATGGCCTTCTTGTTGTTTTAGTTTTCAAAAAAATATTGTCTTCTTTATATGATGATTGTCTTCTTTCTCTTGGGAGAAAACGCTTAAGAAGATATGTACGAATAAGTTAATAACAAAAGCCTTTGTATCTATKCTCTTGAGACAATCCCCAAGGGAAATCCMAATTCCCCAAAGAATAGATTTCCCAATTCCCCAAAGAATAGATTTGAGTTGAACTTGGGCCATAAGACTGAGTAGAGGAATCCTAAAGCACCCAAAATCAAACAACAAGGGAGAAATTGGGAACCAAACTTTGAGAAAKATTTATTCATGGTGGGGATCTATTGTGACTAGGAGAATGTGTTATCCAACTCCTTTAGAAGAAATTTTGTTCACAATAATACATTCATGGTAGAAGYAACATATGTGACAAATTCCTCAAAAAAATAAAAAGTAGAGGTGTAGAGTTCAAAACTAYGACAATCCTTTTGATTGTCTTAATGATTTTTTTTTGATATCTATTATGATATCTGATGCAGGATCATCTCAAGCGAGCCARCGCAGAGACAACGGACAGCTGGACAAGCRCCCAACACAAATTTTGAAATTCTATTGAAGTTAATGCGCCAATCTTAAATGAGATAATTAAGAAGAAGTGCACTTGTATAATGTAAACATGACCTTGAGCGATCCACTCTCGTCCTTAGTAGGTAGAAGACATTTATAAGTAGTTAATGCAAGTAGATAGAATTGAATGTTAGATTAGACAGTTTTAGAGTGCAAGAGGGAAACAGGATATAGACACCCTCATTGTGTATTGTAACATATGCATGAAGATTATGCAAATTGAGAGCGAGAGCATAGAAGAGGAGAAGCAGAGAGTTGTGTCGTCGAACTCCATGCATAGAAGTTCTGAATTAATACAAGAAGGTTTTGATTCAGACTCATGGTGTTCAAATATTCTCTGTGTATGCATCTTTAAATGTTATGCTCATGAATGGTTTACTCTTTCTGTCATGCAATTTATTTTGTGCTATGTATGAATTATTTCTTGTTGAATGTCTAAAATCTGAGAGAGAGAGAATAAGGAAAATGAGTTTCAATTGTTTCTCTATCTAAGCAAGAGTTCCTGCAAGGAGTGTAGTCGACTTTTCCGCAAGGAGTGCATTGACAAAGGGTTCAGAGGGTTGTCTCTGAAACCTCAGACTAGATAGCTTTTGTTCTCATTCACACAGAAGTGCAGTCAGGCACAGGATTCATGCAAGGAGTGCGCAGGCCGAGTAAAGTCTCAGAGCTGTGAACCTGAGCAAAGCATTGAGAGACTGCTGCTGCAGGTGTGCGCAGAGTTGAAGGATTTCAACACTTGGAAGTGCTTGAAAGTCTGTTGCAAGGAGCACGTGCAAGGGTTTTCTTAAAGACTCGAAGCCGTGAGAAAGTTCAAAAGGATTTGAACCTTTGAAGGAGTCAAAGGAAGGCACAAGGCCAAGCACCTTGAAAATTTGAAGGAAGGCGTAGTGACATCAGACCACAGGAGGACGAGTTCTCAAGGAAAGAGACGGACGGTCAGAATTCTCTATGGAGAATCCGCGGAGTCCCGTTAGCCGTCAGATCTCACGAAGGAGTAGGAGAGTTACCGCGAGTATTCCTAAAGGTTCTAAGCTCAATAGGAGTAGAACCGTAGATCCAAGCCACAAGAGTCGTTGGATTTACTCGTGAACTTCTATTTCAGGTTTTCGCGAGTGGAAGTCCCATAATCTTTGCAATGGAAATCGCGAAATCACGAAACAAGATCTCCCGGAGGAATGAGAGGATCATGTGGGCCACGAGAATCGGCAGAGTGGATAGGTGGCGCATTCTCGACAAGGGAGTCAATTCAGTTGACCATTTGGGGTTTCGTGGAGTGAAGTTCCAAATTCCTTGCATTAGGATTCGTGATATCATGAATTTCGAAGTCCCGACGGAGTGAAAGACCGTTGAAATGTCAAAGCTTGTGAGGGCATCAGAGTTTCAACAAATCGGGTTTCGGGAATCGAAGGAACAAGTCGCTCGACATCGCGAACATTGAAATTGCGATAAGGAGAAATCCGAACAGGGAGAGAAAGGGTTAGCGTTGACTTTTTTTGGGTTTTTGGAGATAGAGAGACAAGGTGCTTGACCACCGGATTTACGAAAGTGCAGAGTGTGATCTCTTGAAGTACAAGGGGGGATTTCTTGAAATTGATTGTGGGTGCAGATTTCCCGAAAGGGGAATAGAAGAGTGGTTGTTGAGATATCTTCGGGCCAAGGAGAGAAGAATGATCCTGTGTAGGTTACCTTCTGACCTGCGGGTTGAGGAGGGTTGCGTCAGCTTTGGTATCAAAGCTCATAAAGGTTTCTTTTCTTTCTGCAGTAGGGAAAAGGAGAACTCACCATGCCACCAAGGAGAAGGGATAGACAAACACCCGATCCACCAGAGGAAAGGGAAATGTTGAGAAGAAGGGGTAGGCAGATGACTGATTCAACCATGGAGAGAGAGATGCATGATCTACGAGCCAGACTCGAATACATGGAGACAACACAAAGGCACACAGTCAGTGATGGGGATCTTAGTGATTCCAAAAGTGAAATTGAGGTTGAACATGAAGAGGAAGTTACAACCGAAGATGCAACAAACGAACGCTTGATTAGAGCTATTGCAATAATGGGTGCAAGAGAGAAAATGGACATTCTAGTTTATGAGGGAAATCTGGATGCAGAGGAGCTTCTAGACTGGATTAGAGCGCTGGACACATACTTTGACTATGAAGATGTCGAAGAGGACAAGAAGGTCAAGCATGCTGTCATGAGATTAAAAGGACATGCAACATTGTGGTGGGATGAACTACAAGCTGACAGACGCTGCAAAGGCAAGCAAAAGATCAAAAAATGGGATAGAATGATCGCAAAGATGAAGGCGAAACTCATCCCCAGAGATTATCAAATTACTCTGTTCAAGAGAATGCATAACCTGAGACACAAGCTGATGACAGTGAAAGAATACACTGAAGAATTATATAGACTGAACATCAGGGCAGGTCATCGAGAGAGCGATGATGAAAAGGTTTCCAGATAAATGAATGGCGTGAGATATGACATTCAGGATGAGATGAGCATGGTAACCATCCGAACGGTGGAAGATTCTTATCAGATGGCTCTAAAGGTGGAAGAGAAGCTGAGCTGAAAGTAGGGTCAAAGAGGCCGAGGGAGAAGTCAGCCCATAGGAAAATCAGTTGCCCAGGATAAAAATCAGAAGCCCAAGGAGGACTGGAAGAAACCTCAGAGTCGAACTAAGAGAGGTGGAACCTCACAGTGAGGGAAATATGCTGAACAGAGAGGGCAACATACTGAACAGAGAGGAGAGTATGTTGATAATAATGTTTCTCCTCGTACTAGAGGTAGAGGAAGAGGAAGAGGTGGAGTAATAACTTTCTTCACATGTGGGAATAATGGGCACAAGTCTTACGAGTGTCCAGATAAAAAGAAGGAGAGTGGAGAAGCTCACATCACCGAAGCACATAGGTGGGATGTTGAGGCAAAAGATGCTGAAGGCGGAAGATCGCTGATGATGCAAAAATCTCTTTTGACACCAGAGAAGGAGGTGGAGAGTTCAGTCCAAAGAAACAGACTTTTCTGGACTGCTTGCAAGACCAAGGACATGGTATGCAAGGTCATTGTGGACAGTGGTAGCACAGATAATCTCGTTTCTACGGAGATGGTAGAAAAGATGGAGCTGGAGATGACTGATCATCCAAGCCCATACAGAGTTTTGTGGCTACAAAAAGGACATCAGGTAATTGTCACTAAACAATGTTTAGTTGAATTTAAGATAGGAGGATATAATGATAAGATACTCTATGATGTTATTCCCATGGATGTTTGTCATCTATTGCTGGGTAGACCATGGCAATATGACAGAAATGTGATTTATGATGGGAGAATGAACACATACACCCTAGAGAAGAATGGGAGGACTCACATGTTGCTTCCAATAAAAGATAAGGAGGTGAAACCTGAAGTGAGAAACACTGTACTTTTCATGAGTGGGAAGGAAATTCTTACCGAGGTTAAAAATAAAGAAGAACCACAATTCATTGTGGTCAGGAAACTGAATATTGTTTTGAACAACACAAGGGTGGGTGATTTAGCAGAAGAGATTCAGGAAATGCTGGAAGAGTTCGCTACATAGTAGTGGATGAACTAACTCGTTCATTGCCACCAATCATAAGTGTGAGTCATCATATTGATCTCATACCAGGAGCCAGTTTGACAAACAAAGCCGCATACAGATTGACGCCGCAGGAGAATGAAGAGGTCAAAATACAAGTCCAGGATTTGTTGGACAAAGGTTTGGTCAAAGAAATCTTGAATCCGTGTGTTGTTCCAACATTACTCAGTATGAAGAAAGACGAAGGCTGGAGGATGTGTACTGACTCCAGGGTGATCAACAAGATAACCATAAGGTATAGATTTTCATTGCCAAGGATGGATGATCTAATGGATTTCTTGAGTGGAGAAAAATTATTTTCAAAGATTGATTTTAAAAGTGGTTATCATCAAATCTGCATGAGAGAAGGTGATGAATGGAAGACAACATTCAAAACCAACAAAGGGTTGTATGAATGGCTTGTTATTCCGTTTGGCTTAACAAATGCACCAAGTACCTTCATGAGGTTGATGAACGAAGTCCTGAGGGAGTTCATCGGAAAATTTGTTATCGTATATCTGGATGACATACTGATTTTCAGTAAAACAGTGGCAGAGCATCTAAAACATTTGGCTACAGTGATCTAGAGGCTACAGTAGGAGAAGCTGCTGATAAATATGAAGAAGTCCTCATTCATGAAAACAGAGATTATTTATCTGGGGTTTGTTATTTCTGCAGATAAATTGAGGATGGATCTAGATAAGGTGGAAGTGATTAAGAATTGGCCATCACTGAAGAATATTTTTGAGGTGAGAAGTTTTCACGGATTGGCTAGTTTCTACTGAAAATTCATTAGAAATTTCATTGGAATTAGTGCACCAATGATGGACACAATGAAGAAGAGACATAAATATTTTCACTGGACAGAAGAAGTTGAAAAGAGTTTTAATCTGTTGAAGAGGAAAATCACGGAACAACCAATTTTGGTGTTTCCGGATTTTCAAAAGACATTTCAAGTGAAATGTGATGCAAGTGGATTTGAAATAGGGCCAGTCTTGAGTCAAGATGATAGACCGATAGCATACTTCAATGAGAAGCTGAATGAAGTGAAAGTGAAGTACTCCACGTATGACAAGGAGTTCTATGTTATCATTTAGGCATTGAAAAAATGGAGACATTACTTGATCCCAAAGGAATTTGTCTTATACAGTGACAATCATGCACTGCAGTTTGTGACTCAACAGAAGAAGTTGAATCAAATACATGTAAAATGGGTGGAATATATGCAAAATTCCACTTTTGTGATTAAACATATTTCTGGTACTGCTAACAAAGTTGTTGATGCTTTGAACAGGAAGTGTTTGCTATTGCAAGAGTTCAGAGTCAAAACGTTGGGTTTTGATGATCTTAGGGACATGTACAAAGATGATCCTGATTTTAAAGAGGCGTATGAAGCAGCTGAGAATCCATTTCTCAGAGATAGAAGCCGATGGGAAGAATACATGATCTAGGAAGGATTACTATTTAAAGGTAATTGGCTTTGTATTCCAAAATGCTCCATGAGGGAGAATTTGTTGAAAGAGAAACACAGTGGAGGATTGGCCGGGCACTTTGGTCACAAAAAGACATTTGCAAAGCTGAATGAGTTATATTTTTGGCCAGGAATGCAAGCAGACGTCAAGAGATTTGTGGGCAGATGCAAAATTTGCTAGCATTCGAAGGGAAGGAGACAGAATGCAGGGTTTTATCAACCATTTACCATACCTGAGAAGCCGTGGGATGCAGTCAGCATGGATTTCACATTGGGGTTGCCAAGAACACAAAGAGGATTTGAATCAATCTTGTTGGTGGTGGATAGATTTTCCAAGATGGAACACTTCATTCCATGTCAAAAAACTAGTGACGCAACTCACATTGCGAATCTGTTTTTCAAAGAAGTCATTCGACTTCACGGCTTACCAAGGAGAATAGTTTCGGATCGAGACACTAAGTTCATAGGAAACTTTTGGAGGAAGTTATGGAAGAATATAGGGACTAACTTGTCGCTTAGTTCAGCTTATCATCCCCAGACAGATGGACAGACAAAAGTGGTAAACAGAAGTCTGGGAGACTTGCTGAGAAGCTCGGTGACAGAACACCACAGCAAGTGGGACAACATATTACCTCAGGCGGAATTTGATTATAACAACTCAGTTAACAGGAGAACAGGGCAGAGTTCATTTCAGATTGTCTATGGCATGAAACCGAGAGGAATTTCTGAATTGAGAGATTTAGAACAGACTGCGACTAGGAGCGCTAGTGCAGAAGAGTTCGCAGAGGCGATGAAGGAACTTCAAAGCCAGGTGAAGAAGCGATTGCAGAATTCAAGCCAGGAATATAAGCACATAGAAGATCAACATAGGGAACAACTTCAATTTGAGGTTGGTGATTTGATTCTGGCACATTTGAGAAAGGAAAGGTTCTCGAGAGGAACATATAATAAACTGAAGATGAAGAAAATCGGACCATGAAAAGTCTTGAAGAAATTTGGGGCAAATGCTTACGAAATTGAATTACCCGATAGGATCGGAATTTCTTCGATATTCAATATCTCAGATTTGTAACCATATAAAGCTGAGGAAACAGGGATGAGAAATGAATAACCAGTGATCCAGTGGACAAAACAGATGCCAGTTTCAGAAAATCCGCAGATGGAGTGCATACTGGACAAAAGGGTCAGTAAGAAGACGAGGAGAAAGAAATACTGTGAGTATCTGGTCAAGTGGAAGGGCCATCCAGTTGAAGATGTCAGCTGGGAGAACGAAGCAAAGATCCAGAAGCATGGAAAGACCATGCACAATCTCATAGACAGGAGCCCATGAAAATTTTCAAGCAAGGGAGTATGATGCAGGAGCATCTCAAGCGAGCCAGCGCGGAGACAACGGACAACTGGACAAGCACCCAACACAAATTTTGAAATTCTCTTGAAGTTAATGCGCCAATCTTAAATGAGAAAATTAAGAATAAGCACACTTGTATAATGTAAACAGGACCTTGAGCGATCTACTCTCGTCCTTAGTAGGTAGAAGGCATTTATAAGTAGTTAATGCAGGTAGATAGAATTGAATGTTAGATTAGACAGTTTTAGAGCACAAGAGGGAAACATGATATAGACACCCTCATTGTGTATTGTAAAATATGCATGAAGATTATGCAAATTTAGAGCGAGAGAATAGAAGAGGATAAGTAGAGAGTTGTGTATCTGAACTCCATGTATAGAAGTTCTGAATTAATACAAGAAGGTTTTGATTCAGACTCATGGTGTTCAAATATTCTCTGTGTATGCATCTTTAAATGTTATGCTCATGAACGGTTTACTCTTTCTATCATGCAATTGCTTTTGTGCTATGTATGAATGATTTCTTATTGAATGTTTGAAATCTGAGAGAGAGAGAGAGAGTAAGGAAAATGAGTTTCAATTGTTTCTCTATCTGAGCAAGAGTTCTTGCAAGGAGTGCAGTCGAATTGTCCACAAGGAGTTTGTTGACAAAGGGTTCAGAGGGTTGTCTATGAAAGCTTAAACTAGATAGCTTTTGTTCTCATTCACACAGAAGTGCAGTCAGGCACAGGAGCCGTGCAAGGAGTGCACAGGCTGAGTAAAGTCTCAGATTTGCGAACCTGAGTAAAGAATTGAGAGACTGTTGTTGCAGGTGTGCTCAGAGTTGAAGGATTTCAACACTTGGAAGTGCTTGAAAGTCTGCCGCAAGGAGTGCGTGCAAGGGTTTTCTGAAAGACTTGAAGTCATGAGAAAGTTCAAAAGGATTTGAACCTTCGAAGGAGTCGAAGGAAGGCACGAGGCCAGGCACCTTGAAAATTTGAAGGAAGGCGTAGCGACGTCAGACTGCAGGAGGACGAGTTCTCAAGGAAAGAGACGGATGATCAGAATTCTCTGTGGAGAATCCGTGGAGTCTCGTGAGCCGTCAGATCTCACGAAGGAGCAGGGGAGTTATCGGGAGTATTCCTAAAGGTTCTAAGCTCAGGAGGAGTAGAACCGTAGATCCAAGCCACAGGAGCCGTTGGATTTACCCGTGAACTTCTATTTTGGGTTTTCACGAGTGGAAGTCCCATAATCTTTGCAACCGGAATCGTGAAATCATGAAACACGATCTCCCAAAGGAATGAGAGGATCGTGTGGGCCATAGGAATCAACAGAGTGGATAGGTGGCACATTCTCGACAAGGGAGTCAATTGAGTTGACCATTTCAGGGTTTCATGGAGTGAAGTTCTGAATTCCTTGCATTAGGATTCGTGATATCGTGAAGTCCGAAGTCCCGACAGAGTGAAAGACCGTTGAAAGGTCAAATCTTGCGAGCACATCGGAGTTTCGACAAATCGGGTTTTGGGAATCAAGGGAACGAGTCGCTCGACATCGCGACCACTAAAATCGTGATAAGGAGAAATCTGAAAAGGGAGAGAAAGGGTCAACATTGACTTTTTTTGGGTTTTCAGAGATAGAGAGATAAGGTGCTTGACCACCGGATTTGCGAAAGTGCGGAGCGCGATCTCCTGAAGTACAAGGGGGGATTTCTTGAAATTGATTGTGGGTGCAGATTTCTCAAAAGGGGAATAGAAGAGCGGTTGTTGAGAGCTCTTTGGGCCAAGGAGAGAAGAACGATCCTATGTACGTAACCTTTCAACCCGCGGGTTGAGGAGGGCTGCATCAATATCTCTTAGCTCTTCAACAATTTTTTCAGTCGATCTTGTCAATGCGATGCTTATGTATGTTGCCTTGCCATATTTACCCTTTTGTGAGATTTACATTCTTTCATATCGATTATTTTGAATGACTCGAAGTTTCTAAAACTATACATGATGAACCCTAAAATATATTGAGATTTATTAGTAGTTTAAGACTTAAATTCAACTAAATTCAACATCTTTAGGTAATTTCCAAGCCTAGACTATGAGTTAATTTGGTAAAGTCTTGCACCAAAATATTTTCCGATTTGTAAGATGGCTTTGGGATCAAGTCCTTGATTTCATGGGATAAATCATAAAATCCTTCCTCACTCCAGTATTAACATCCCCAACAATTTCAGTGTCTTTCCTTGTGGGCTCTCTCTAGATTATTGCTCATTTCCATGTGATATTTGTTATTACAAGCTATTACTATTACTATACATTCCTATGGTGGGATTTGTTTTGCATTAATACTTACTCTAAGTGTAGAGTGTGACTCCCTATTCAAAGTAACCCTAAATCCTCTTCTAATGCATTATTCTTGAGTTTGAAATGGTTTTACAATTTTGTTGTTGCTTCTTATTTAATGTCAATAATGACAAATTTTGTTTATTATAGGTGCATAAGGTTCTATGCAACTATAATAATTCCTTGGGTGCTTTCCCATGTTGATGTGATGGATTTTTTAGTAAAAGCTTCAAACTGTAGGATGATTATTATTGATTTATGAAAAGAAGTGCAGATGCAAGCAATTGGGAGTCCTATTACATGATTGGTATGGTAGCATTTATGAGACATGCATTGGTTTATGATATTTTTGGAGATTAACTGAATTTTTTGGTTCAATCATGTAGAGCCTTGCTATGTATGTACACAGGCGTCAATAAATACATAATTTCTAGTTTTTATCATCTGAGACTCAACTCTCTCCTTATTCATTTCTCTTATTCTCTTATGGGGTATTTCTATTGATTTTTTCCCCATTGTGTAATGTCCCAGCTCGGTTGTAGACACCTGAGTCTTGAAACCCCCCTGCCTCTACCTCAGGTGAGACTTCATCTGCTTCGCAGGTGTTTCCGAAAGGGCCGGTAGTTAGGGTTTTGTTGGTGTGTTGTTGAATAGTTGAACCTCGGGTCTGCCCCTATGCCAACAAATGGTTCCATTGCCAGGACCTGAAACTGTGGTTGCTGGGAACTGAAGAAAAGAGAAAGATCTGTGCATAGATTTGTTGTTGTTGTGCGCAGTATTATACTTGACGTGCGAAGATTTGTGCTAAGAGAGAAGCTCGATCTGAAGAAAAGAGGTAAGATATTAAAGCTTTATGCTATGGTAAAGGTAAGATAAGTGGAAAATTTTGCTTCGAAAGTATGAATCTAGGTATGTTTGATAGATTTTGTCTTAGTATGAAAACTAGGGCACGACTAGAAGAAAGATTTGATCTAAATAAATTTGATAGAGATAGTGAAAGATATGTTATTCCTATGCATCAAAATAATTTTTGGACTAACAAGTGGATGTAGGAACCTAGAAAGAATTTTTGCAGATTGCAGATCCATCACTATGATCTCAGTGCACAGTACATGAAAGGCTAGGGATCATTTAAAAGAAAAAGAGTATTGACACTGTGTTATAATTGCAGAAGATCGAGACATCTTGCTAAGGAATGCCCTGGTACAGGTCCTATTTGGCTCTGTTGTAAAGCTATTGGTCACAAAGTTGAGGATTTCCCTAGAATGATTGCCAAAGTTGAAAAGATGAACATGAGACAAGAAAACTATGAAGAAGGTCAAGGGACTAAGGATATGTTATAAAACCAGAAAGAATCAAAGACTATTTTATTAGAACTAAAAGAAACACTAAATGATCACAGATACATCAATTTACTAGAGATATTAAAAGGGAAGCAACACATAGAAACAAGAATAGGAGACTTCAACATAGACTGTGTCTTGGATGAGGAAACACAAGTGAATATCATGCAAGAAAGCACTTGGGAATTTTTGGGAAAGCTTGCTATGATACCTTCATTGGGAAGGATAAGTCTGTTTAAAGGAAAGATGATAACCCTATGTGGAAGAGTTACTAATGTATCTATGATTTCTCATGAAACATCGACCGAAGAAGAATTTCAAGTCATTAAGTTTATTGAGAACAACACCCCTTTCCCCCTCTTAGTATGAAAGACTTGGATTGAGAAAGATCAGATCCGAAGGAAAGAAGAGGAGGAAGCTACAAAACAGAAGAAGCAAGAATTAAGGGACCTCATAGCTAGAAAAATAGAGAGACTAATAAAAGAACAAGAGGATAAGTCAAAGCAACAGAGGGATAGAGAATTAGTTGTCGAAGTTGAAAGAACACAAGAAGGCTTAAAGAACCTGTCCATGTAGGAAAGAAGTGCATCCACCCTGGAAATAGTAAGATAAGAGGTATTACATTTGAACCCTTTGAAAGAACCTCAACAGTGCAAAGTTACTACACTAAGAGAAGATATGAATAAGAATGGAAAGAGGAACCCAGAGACTCAAATCATAGGAAAGAAGGAAAGAAAGCTCAGTAAGAAGAAAGCAAAGTTAGGAAAATTACAAGAAGTTCTAGAAAAGACTTCGCAAAAGGTAGGCTTGCAGAACCTGAACCTCGTTGGAATAGAAGAACTGCACAGAATGGGACTTTTCCATGACGAAGCTATATGATCGTTGGAGGCATCCCGACCATTAGAATGATGCTCCAGAACGGTTAGAAATGTGGTTATTGCTGGAAAGACCATTGTTCGACCGTTGGGACCACGCCATAACGACCTGATTCATATTGAGATAGGCATTCCTGCTCGTTGGAGGAATCCATTATGACGCTGCTTATTTAACTCGACAGATGTTGCGCTTGGACCACATTTCACAAAATGAGATAGTCAAGCTAACAATGAATTGATTACATACTGCATTGTGCTGTCTAGACCTCAGCGTCTGTTTGCCTACCCGATCTCCTTGATTACAAGTGTGAATGTCAGGTGAGCATAGCGCGCTAGAGAAGTCTATGGAAGATATTTTGATAGACCTCATGGCTGAGAAAGTCATGTCTATAGGAATATAGGCATTTTCGACTAACGGAGTGAAAGCATCCCCATCAACTAGACGACGTTCTGGTCTCGCTGTTGAGAAACGGAGAAAACACTATGATGATCTGGCTAACGTGAAGCAGATCCCGTCAGTCTTTCCAGACTACATCTTGCCTTTGGCTGGAGTGGTTAACCATGAAAACATCCCACATGATTTAGAATACATGCTGATCACTGCGTACCTCTCAAAGGGGATACACATAGTTGGGCCCCGGTTGGGACTGATCCCAGCTCTCAAGATCAATGACTTCAACCTCAGAGACAGGAAGAAATAAGTGATCCTCATGCCACATAGGTACATGATGAAGATGACTGGGAAGAAGCCTCGAATAGTTCCCCAACCATGGATTAAGGAGCTCACACGATCCATGACATTGAACGTGATGAATATCCCCCACTTCGACTGACAAGAGGATAACGCTTGCGTTAAACTCCTCTTGTAGTGCTATCATGGAGGCTATCTTTGGTTAGATAGGTGTATCACTGTGGATCCGACATTGATCCACCTAATCACTGGATTGAGCATGCATGGATCATACCCTCGATAGTTCTACCCATGGAAGGCTTCATATCGCTCCTTGGCCTAGCGTATAAAGGAAGACTATGGCGATGTAGAGAAGCGAAAGTGAGGCTACAAGGTAGAATCTATCCAGAATGGCACAGTGCACCTTGCTTGCCAACTAATCACTGGAAAGCTCATCAGAAAGAATCGACCGACACAAGTCACAGGGTTTGTAGTGGACCTCACAAGGAAGTGCATAGAATGAATGCAAATGAACTAGGCGAGTTACCTCATCAATGAGTTGGAGAAGGACTACCGTGAAGCACAGGATCAAGGGTATGAATTTCACTTTAGTTGGCTATTGATATTGATCACATTTGTTTCTTGGAAAATAATGGAAGGTGCAGCCTTCCCATAAGTCGAGCCATCAGAGCCATTTGCCACAAGGTTCTCCACCTTGTGGTACACGAATGATATGGTGAAGCAATGGCAATCCAATGCGGTGTTCCATGCTTATTACCTACAATTGAAGCATGCCATTGAAGCATTCCCATGGATGAACTTGAATACTTTGCATCAGTACAGGCCGCTAGCAAAGTTTCGCATAGATTGATAGCTCATCTACATCACTGTGCGTAGGGATGAAAGTAAGGAGGAGCTGCAGTCTTATTATAAAATGACCAATGAAGACATGGAAGAGTTCACTAAGGAATGGCCAACATAATTCCTTGTACTGGTCAAAGATGCAGAACTCTCCGACCCCGACATCATCGAAAGTCCTTTGGTCACTTGGACTGAGTATGATGGACAAAGTAGCACAAAGAAAAAGAATAAAAAGGAGGAAGTGCAGGAAATAGAAATTGATGAGAAGGATAGCGCATCAGAGGAAATTAGGCCCGATTCACCCTTAGGAGGAGGAGGAGAAGAAATGAACCAAGAGGAAGGAGGGGAAGAAGGAGACAAGAAAAAAAAAGGCAAAGTGAAATCGCCAAAGGATCCCCTTACAGAGGTCAAGACATCGAAGAAAAGGAAGGTTTCTCTCTAGAAACCCTCAGCATGGAAGAAGACCTGAGCCAACAAGCCTCAGTCAAAGAATGTGCTCACAGTGGATGATGTTGATATCATTATCGCAATCGTAGAGGACACTTCAAAAGACATCTTGCAGAGACATGGAGAAAAGTAGGAGTCGATGTATGACATAATAGAGAAGGAGCTCAAGGAAATACACCAAACTATCCATTCGAGCCGTGCAGTACCTACTGCACCTTCGTCATCAGAAATTGCAGAATTGGGGGATGAGCCCACCCAATTACGAAGGCTAGCATATGCAACCTAGGCTTGACTCCATCAAGTCCAAGAATAAAAGGAGAAGGCCACAGAGGACTTAAAGCAAGAAAAGGAGGAGGTCCTAGAGCAAATTTGAATTGCACAGAAGGAGAAAAATGAAATTCAGGTGAAGTTCGAGTAGAACAATGCAAAGATACAGGAAGAAAAATACCAATTGCTCACAGAGCATATTGTGATCAAGGAGGAAGTAACTAGAGCACTTCTCTCTATTCTGGGTTTGGCATGGGAGGAACCAAATTCAACTAAGATGCAAGTGGGGAAGCTCTCTCATGAGGCCATTCAATAGCTGCAAGCAAGAGTAATGGAGCTAGAAATCCAAGCAGTGCCAAGCACTTCGCAAGAAGTACGCGACCAAAGGGAGGAAGCTTCCAGGAACACAGTAGAAAGAATTAGGGCACTAGCCTTAGAGTGTAAGAAACTAAGTGATAGAAATGCACATACCTATGAGCACCTTGCAGAAGATCTGGAGCTGAGGAAATTGGAAGCAGAACTCCATGAGGTGAAGCAACAGGTGTCCATCATGCAAGCACAAATGAAGCTTCTTATTGTAGTTGAGAAGATGAAGAGGTCGCAGGAGAAGTGCACAGTCTAGCAGTAGGTTACTTCCATCCATAGAAAAGTCATGGAGGTGACATAGAGACTCCAACTGTTGCAGGATAGAGCTTGCATGCTTTTTGAAGAGATCGAAGGACAAGGCTCATAGTTGGAACAGGTGGTCGCAACAGTGGAACAACACCTAGAAGGTCCTCCCACCGAGCAAGTAATTCAGTTCACTGAGCAGGAGGCTCTAGGGAAGAAGAAAGTCAAGGCAGCTCGAGCCAATATTGAGGCCTTTGAAGCAGTGTTTCCCAGATCTGAGTGACTTGGGATGAGTCACAGGTGAGTGTTGGGGACCTGTTGGCCCTTGACCAAGTTTTGAGGAAAATTTGGCCATGTTTGACCATTTTTGGGACTTCGATAGGCTAGTCAAAAATGGAGTGCCCAGGAGAAGCAGAGATCGCGGGATCTCATTTATTTTGTGGGATTGTGGACCAAGCAAAGGGTTATTAGGGTTCATGTAATGGGTTAAGGGATATCATCCCATGGGTTTAACCATGATGAGGCCTTGTTGTAATTGTATAAATAAGTAGCTAAGCGATGTAATAGTAGTAGTTGGCTATGTGCACAATATGTTTGGCTTAGTGCAAGAGAATGTAAGTTTCTTGGTGCACAGATGTCGTATGTAAGGATTTGTGCTATTAAGGAGTTGGCTTTGTGCATTAACCTGATTTTGAGGAAGGTGGATCTAGTGCACTGTGCGCAGATAACCTATCCAGTGAGAAGATGAGCTCTGTGGCTTTGTGCACAAGAGAAGATGAATGTAAGGAGATATAAGACTAATAAAGAAGAAGAAGAAGTTGGTGGACATAGCCCCACACTGGGGTGAACCACGTATATCCTGTGTTGATGTTCTTTGTGAGATATTGTCAATGTCGTTTATGTGCTTATTTGCTTAGTGTTGTTGTATAACCTATAATGAATGCATATGATATTGTATCTTAGTTCTTAATGATGTGAATGAATGCTAGATCTGAGCTTATGCTATGTGATAAATGATTAGATGTGCTTAATCTTGATTGCTACTGCGTTGATCTATAATAAGGGTTTAATCTACGATGTGAATAAGGTTCAAGAACTAATGCATGTTATTGGCTAAGTGCTCTATCAAGTGTTGTAATCATAGATCTGTTTCCCAGCTTGGTTATAAACACCTGAGTCCTACAAACCCCCTTGCTTCTACCTTGGGCGAGACTTCATTTTCTTCGCAGGTGTTGGAAAAAGGGGCGATAGTTAGGGTTTTGTTGGTGTGTTGTTGAAGCATTGAACCCTGGGTCTGCCCCTGTGCCAACATGTGGTCTTGATGACAGAGGCTGCAATTGCATCACATCTCACTTCTCTCAATTACTTGGATGCTACACAGTTCAATGGTAGTGGAGGATCAAGAAAATATAAGGATTTGAAGGAAAGAGTAGTTCTATGTGCAAAAGTAGTTGTTCTTGCCTAGGTAGACATGACATGAGAAGTTGGTTATGTGATATGGCTATATAATGAAGAAGAAGGGTACAAAGGGAAGGGAAATCATTCTAAAATCTAATGAAAGAGAGGTTGAGGTTGTTAGGGAACCATCTATGTAGTGTTTTTTTGATGTTGAGCTACATTCATGCATAATATGAAATATAAATTATGCCCATATAAGCATGTAATGTTATTTTTCCAAACAAATTGGTTGGTTCTCTGGTGTAGGGCCAACTTACTTTAGTGACCAATACCTTCTTCAAAGGCTTGTTGAAGGAAATCACTACTCATCCCTTAGTGATTTTCGTTGCAATGTGTTTCCATCAAATATTCATGGGGATAATGCATTTATTTTAGATAGGTTTGTTGCACATCTATCAGAGATAGGTTTAAGACTATGCTCTCATTTAAAATGTGGGTGACTAGAGACTTGAAGACATGAATTCAGAAGGTGCTCTACATGTGGTTGGTTAATAATTTTCCACATTCTTGTCAAGCTCAAGGAAAATTTTAGGGGTGGAATTTCAAAGGGAGATTTTTAATTACTACATTTTTTTATATGGTATAGCCCAAAAATAATATACGATATATTTTTACATTCCTTTAATAGCTAACCTAAAAATAAATATAACAATACAAGCTCCTATTTTCCCCTTGATTCTTCTTTGTTTGAGGTTTTAAACTTGATATTGATAAGTGTATGTAGGTAAATATATGAGTAGGTACAATATTCCGTCAATGATTCAATGTAATGGGAGATAACCCAATTATATAGTGCAATACATGAAGGGTTGTTACCAATCAATCACATCATAAGCATATTGTAATAATAATATAATATATTATTATTGCTATTATTAATATGTTAATGTTAATATGACTTATGTCAATATTATACACTAACAATCCCCTTAAATATTGACTTAGGGATAAGATAAATTATGATAATCCATCAATTATCTCACATAACCAAAGATGATATGGAAGCAAGGAGAATTCCCATACATAGCATACCACTTGGGGATACAATCCACATATTGCTCGATGTCATAATTAGTTTATACAAAAGAAATAGCCTTTCATTTGATGGCTAGGTTGTTAGTTAGGATCATTTTGGCCTCTATCCATTGAGGTGATATATTTATCCTCTTTGTCAGGGAGGTTAACAAATTTTGATTTGTTAGCTAAGGATAGTTTAGTCCTGACATTTTTATCTTCTTGTCAAGGAGGTTAGTAGCCTTCGATTTTTTAGTTAGGGATCATTTAGTCTTATGTCCATCTAGGTGACAATTTTATCCTCTTGTCAGGGAGGTTAGAAACCTTTGACTTATCAACCAAGGATCATTTGGCTCTCTATCCACTGAGGTGATGGTTTTAACCTCTTGTCAAGGAGATTGATCTTCACCTAATGAAGAGTTGATGGTAAAACTTCACCAACAACCTTGATGATGATACTAATTTAGGTGGCTTCACCTATTAAAGAGTAGGTGGTAAAACTTTACTTCTAATCTTTCCCTACAATGTCCTTAATGTTGGTGAATAAAGACAAATATTCTTCCACTCTTATGAATTCACTAGGCAAGAGAGTGTACACCATTGTTTTGAAGACAATGAATTAGGGAGGTATTTTTTGTTTTTTTTAAAAACTCCTTGAAGTTGTTCCACAAGTTATGGGTCACTTTCCTCTTGACACAATAGAATTCCTAATGTGGGATTAATAATTTAATTTCACTTTCCTCTTCACATAATAGTAACTTAATTTGTTTCCCACCATGAGAGTAATAATTCCATTTATCTTCTCCTTGCATTGTTGTGCTTTCAATTTTATCTCTAGTTTATCTTTATGTGGGGAACCACATTGATGAAATCATAAATCATTTTAGCTATGGTGTATCTTCCCATCTGACATGATAGGAAATCGAGGAAGAATCCGCAAAGGTTCACTAGGTATTTTATCAAAATAAAAAAACATACTAGTCGTTGACACAAGCTTGGGGGAACCCATAGCTATCCAAGCCAAGGAGGATACAATGCTAGTGAAGGATCCTTCATCTACTATACATCAATAAATGATTAGTGAATAAGATTCAACCCTTATTTGGAAGGGTGTAGAAGAAGGAAGGTGAGGCTCAAATAAAATATTCCAATTGAATGAAATGATCCTAGAACTTGGAGGGGCATTCTCAAAAATAATAAAATTTCCCCTTGTCTAAAATGTTCTAAATTGGTAGTAAAGAAAAAATGGATAGTAGACACGTCACTCTCCAAAGGAAGAGTGGGATTGATCGAAGATTACATCTGTTTGACTACTTTAAACATATC
>ML800774.1:0-26297 GCA_009831015.1 Picea engelmannii
TTGCTAAAAATGCTCTTAAGGGCCTCAAAAATGCGCTGCAAAAATATGACGTTCAAATGATATAAAACATCACAGAAAATCATTGGTTTTCTGTTGTTGTTCACCCTTCAAATTACTTTGCATGCACAAATTCTAATCTGTGCACCCATATTCACCATGCACAACAACAACACAAGGTAAAACGTGCTTCGCGCACCTTAAAACCACTGTGTATCACTTCTCTGTCGCGCTAATAACTTGCGCGCACTACTTTTGTGTCACGCGCCAATATCTACCGTGCACAATTTTTGTATCGCGCATTGATATTCTGAGTGCATTGTATTCTACGTGTTGCACCATGCCAAAGTTTAGTACTTCTCCACTGCACACCAAAACTCTGTGCGCAAGACTAACTAAATTGTCACGCGACAACATATACCCACATTTTGCGCGCACCAACAAAACTCCTATGGGCTCTGCCAACATTGTGCACACCACAGGAATCATTATTATGTGTGTGCACACTGCGCAATGCTAAATTTATCGCGCGGTCCTGTACAACAAAATTTTTCTGTGTGGCACCGAAATTTAGCATGCACATCCGCACACTAACATTTTTCTGCGTGGCACCAAACTTTAGCGCGCGCACCATCACGCCAACATCTTGTCGTGCAGTGCCAAATTTTACCTATCACAAGCTTTTCACTATGGATCATGCATTTTTAGTGCGCCCACCTGTGCACATTCATTTTTATGCGCATCAATTCCTCGTGAATTCCGCTACAGAAATTGGGGCTTTTGGCATAACCTTTTCCCCAATTTACCATCGACATTCAGCAACCATGAAATTTGTTCAATTTCACCCCAATAACACCAGTTCAACCTATGCAACAACAAATCATTGAAGTTGACATTTCTGGAATGAATTTACCCACAATCAAGTCATGAATTGAGAATTTTAATTACTAATTTCGCTCCAACTGTCATGGCTTTACTGTAACTTCAAATTCGACCAATTCTGGGTCTGAATTTGTGAGAAAAGATATTAAATCAATAATATCTTACCATATGGCCGAATTTTTCAATTTCCCCATGAATTTACCAATCGAAATTGGGGTTTTTTCCCAATTTTTGTACCATATTGTAGATGGACACTCTGCAACTCGAAATTTGGCCACTTCGAAATAAATCCTATGTGAAATTTCACTTCAACTCAACTTGCTCGACCCATACAGGCTCAGTGTTGAAAACTAAAGCTTTGATACCAATTTGTAATGTCCCCGGCCATCCATGCCGAGCCACGCTACACCAGAGAAACTTTTATTGTTCTCTCTGCGGAACATACTGTAACATACCCAGTATCCAACTGAGCTATGCGACATAACTTTTTCGAACTGCATGTAATTAAGATACATACACATAGAAATCTTGTAGAAGCATTATATATAAAACGTGAACATACAACTACATCTGTAAATACACAGATTCACACTGAAATAATAGTAAACATATACATGCATCATATACAGGAAATACCCATAAAAATAAACATGTAAATAACAATGCAGCATGTAAATTTATCACACAATTGACACTTATCTTGGTAATAATGTCACCAACTATGTCCAGACCTTCCATGAACCTCCCAACCTTAGACCACACTGTTCATCACTCTCAACAGTCAGTCACCCCCGAGATGGGACTAAAATCCACCTAGGTAAAGCGATTCCTAACCAGGCTAAAGGCTCATAGACAACAAGAAATAATCTATCACAGGTGCCAACTCAAACTAACAACCTATAGTCCCTCATTCCCCACATGCCTGTCCCACCCAGGAAGTGTGCCCCTTCTCTTCTCAACAGTCCTTCGGCTTCCCCACTTCCTTTCCGAGCTTCAGCAACAGGCCGGACAGGAAGTCTCAGAGCACTGTAGCTGCAGTGTAGCACCTTCAGGAAATCAATTCCCATCAATTCTCTCCCTCTGAGAATTTCTCACGGGCCTGACAAACCGCCTCTTCAATATCCGACGGGCCTGACAACCCACTTCTTCAATCCAGCTCCCAATCTAACCAACTTCACCCTCACAAAATGGCCATGGATACAGGTTCAGGTACAATCATGAAGGTACGAAAGATATCTCAATGGGTGTGTACATGCTCATGGATGATTGACTAGATGACTCGATGATGGAAGAAAATGATTGGAAGAATAATGGAAAATATCTAAGTCCAAACAATATGTATGCATGTCCCCAACTTGACACTTGTCATGTTTGGAGCTACTTTGGCCCACTTGTACCCAACGTTATCACTTAGGATAAAATAATTATCCATACTTTATGATTTAATAAATATTAATATAATATTCCTTTTTGGCTTAAGCTTCCTAGCTCAACCATTTTCCTTGACTTTTGGCCCTCCCTTTCCTTAACTAGTGGAGTTTAGTCCCCTATCTTTTATCGTGGTCGGTCTACGCCCAGCGATGTATTTTATATTAATTGTGAAACATATACAAAAATAGGTGCACTGGCCTTTAACATCTAGGCTCTCCGGCCTAATCCAAACATAAGAATCCTAGCTTATAATAATTGGCTCACTAGCCTATAAAACATAGCATATACACAAAGGCTCGCTGGCCTCACAATCGTGTGCACTTAAGATGTTGTGCACGGTATACTGGAATGTCCATACTTCATCATTTCACTGCACAGTACATGCGCGTACTATGCCATGAAATGTGCATACAAAAAATGATAACAAGCAGTTCAACAGCTTAAGTACATTTTCATTTACATTACATTTGGGTTCGACCTTAAGGATATTACAAACCCCCTCATACTTAACACTTTCCATGAGTTATTCCCAAATTCCCAGTCATTTTTCCACTAAATCCGCTCACTTCCCCTTGTTGCATAATCATTCTGATTTATATCTTCTTGATCTCATGTTACTTTGTCTGCGAAACCAGACATTCTGAGTTCTTAATTTGTTGGAAACATATTTCCTCGTGGAGTCGCCAATTTGTTGACGATTTAAATCTCAACAATGAATTTTTCCCGCAAAGTATTGCTAAAGCCCTATTATTTATCTATGTTAATAATATAATACTAGTAGGTGGGACCCCCTTGTATACTAGAGGCTCAAATATAGACATATCACACATTTTTCTTTTGTTGTTTTGATGATTCTTAAATTGTCCTACATGGTTGACAATGCAGTCTTGGGTTCATTTTTTACATAGTAACAGGTGGATGATGCATTTTATGGGATGCTTCTGTGATTCAAAGCATTTGATTTTGTTATGATGGGCATGTATTGGCAGTTGCTATGATTTAATCATATCACTAACCATTGTGATCGACTACCTAGTCACATATATACAAGAGATATGTTAGTGATAACATAGTCAAAACAAAGAAGGGAAACCATGAAAAAAACTTTAAAGGACAAGAGATTATGTTTGAGCTATGTTAAAGGTTATATGCAAATGGAAAAGTTAAGCGATGTTAATGTTAGTCCTAACTATTATATGCTTGGTTAGTGGCTATGCGATTTTCATTAGATTAGATTTGGGTGCATATAGCATTGCAATATATGATATTGCATATAACTTGGAAAAGGTTAATGTGTAAATGTTTGGGTGGCGCATTGGGCAAGGGATATCGTCGTAGATTTCAATTGTTTGGGCATCGACTACATGGTTAATGAATTGGTGAATGTTTGGCTGTCTTGTACTTCGAATTGAATAGGATAGGAGATGGAAGTGATGTGCAGTAAATGCATGTCACTCCATACTCCCCCCATTGGCCATCACCCTAGTATTATTCCTTGTTGCATTTTCGGTTTGTTGGTGGTTAAGCTCCACATTTCAGGCTCTTGGGAAGAAGAAGGCTCGGCCATATAGCCCTTTTAAGCTCTTTTTTATAGGTATGGTTCTTTTTCACTCCATCCATGAATTATGCTCTGTGTATGAACAAACAATGGCGCAGTAATGTTTGGGTTTATGTGTTCCTGAGAATTTCAACTTTGTAAATATGTGACATTTCTCTCTGTGGTAACTGTAATTGTTTCGGATTGCAAGCAAAAGAATTGGATTTTGTTTAAAGTTGTGCTTCACTGGTTTCTCTATCGGTTTAAAATCGTGGTGGGTCTTTGTGGATATTAAGTGAATGTGGTATATATCGCTTTGTATTAATGGTGGAGGGTTTCGTTCTGTGTATTATTGTCGGTTGTTCCCTCACATTCATGAGTGTAACCCTATCCAATCACGTTTGAATTTCCATTCAGTTGTTGTGTATTTTCTTCAACCCAGAGTCATGGTCGTGGGTTGATTCTCATTTTCCTTTCACCAAAGTATCCCAAGATCTAGTCTTAGGGTGGCCATAACATTAATATATATTGTATGGTTGTGGGGGATATAAGTTATACCTCAATGTTATGCGTCCTCACTGATATTGTTTTCAAATGGTTCATCTCTTAAGGAAGTGGACAGAGATGTTATATCTCTCTGTGTTCTTTGAATAAATTCCATTGTTCAGTTAACTTCGCCTCTCCTCTGCAAACATAAAATGAACTATGTGCACTGGCTTTTTATACCCTACTCGTCGTTGTTTTCCTCTATGGTTGACTATTGTTTCCATTTCCCAGACTGGGAGTAATAAGAAGATTGTGTGGATTATTTTTGTGTCTGTTTCAAAGGGTATTTTCTCTTGTGTTTGATAAGTCTCTGAAGACCTCCATTTCTCTATGCTATTGATGAGCATGCTCTTGATTGTCTCACTGTTTTTATTTTCGACAGAGCCCGATTTTAATCTCCAACCATCCTTTCTCCTCCAGGCATTTTCTTGGTTGTCAAATATTGGTTTATCAGTGGAGTGGTTATGGAAGTTTCTCGTCAGGTCCTTGTCTCATCTTTCTATGATTAAATTGGTTGAACAGTTGCATTGGGAACGGGAAATTATATACAGTCGAAGACTATTTTCTTTTTGTTATGATTCCACTCACTGTGTTCTTACAACGTGGTCTTAATTGCAAATTGGAAACACTTGTGGTTTCTCTAGGACCGATCAGGGTTATAGCTAATTATGGAAATTGTGACTGTGTGTAATTGGTCATGTTCACTGTGCATATATTATTAAATCATTGCACATATTATTAATGGTTATATCATCAGTGATAAGGCTAGGGTTTTATGTTGACTGTGGTTTCATTGCAACACCTTGTTTATTGATATGATGAAGAATGTGTGTAATCAGACATATTTTAGAAGTCTGTTCATATTTTAAAAAGGGACCTGTTCATATTTTAATTGGGAAACGATTGT
The DNA here is from genome assembly GCA_009831015.1 of Picea engelmannii. NCBI lineage: Eukaryota > Viridiplantae > Streptophyta > Pinopsida > Pinales > Pinaceae > Picea > Picea engelmannii. Next base: position 5,301 of record ML800774.1, read on the forward strand.
AAATTGGTAGATAATAGATGTTAAAGTGATGCATTATGGGATAGAGGTTGAGCATATTGTTGTGCATTTTTTTTTTAATTCTTAAAAGAAAAGAGATCAAAGATCAGCGTTTTCTTAACATGAATGTTGAAATGAAAGTTGTTTCGATTATGAGTATGATTGCACAGATTGTTCTGAATTGAGAAGTTTTGGGAAATTTAAATATTGAAACAACGAACCATTTGATACACAGTAATTGTTGGTATGGTGTTGGTATTTTCTGGATTGATTTTAGTACAGAGTTATGATTATTGATTACTTAATTTGTTTTATGAACAGTATCCATTAACTTCCCTTCCATTCTCTCACTTTTTCGCACATTACAAATCCCCTCACATTCCCAGATTCACTTTGCACGCCCTGTTCTTAGAATTAAATTATAATTAAATGAAAACTTTGTATTATAGCAATTGAAGGATGACACGGAGATGAGTTATAGTTGATATGTTTTGTTATTACAATACAATTGATTGTTTGATGATTTGTTAAGAAGTAATCATGATCTCCTCCCTTTCATTTTATCACTTTTCAACCCCCCTGCTCATTGACAAGTATTAAACGATTTTTATGGATTGGATTGCATAAGTCTGATGTGTTGCTAAGCCAAAATTTGTTTCATATTTAAAGAGATGTCATGTATGGTTTGTTTAAGAAACTAGTTTCTAATAAACGCTGCATAAAGTAATGAGTTTCTTCAGTATAGGAAGCCGTGTCCGAAATAATAGGGGAAGAGGAAATTGGAACAGAGGCCCTAGAAGGCCAATATTTTTGATACATTTTGATACAGATCCACAATAGTTAAACCAGCTTTTCCAAGCTAGATTTTTCAACTGGATTGAACAAGGGGTAGTCCAACCTAGTCCAGAAATGCCTCCTTTCCAACCCCAGCATGTCCCTGGTATCCCAGCTCCCCCTCATGTCTCATTACAACTTGAAGTCCCTGAAAATGCTGGATGGAAAGAGATTGTCCACCCAACAGTCTCCCAACATCATGGTTGGCCCAATTTGTCTCTACCTGCTCCTCCTCCACTAGTTAACCCAATTGTCCAAGTTGCCCCTGCAAACTCACTTGTACAGTATTTCCATGCAAGCAAGATGCTCAAAACCAAAGCCCACCATGCACATGATAAAGGAAAATTTGTTGATGCCCTCTCCTCTCCCTCAAGTAATTTTGTCAAATCTGTTTCATCCTGCATGCACTTGAGAGATGATTGCTCTCATTTTATCAGTGAGATCGGGCCTAAAGGCTCCACACAACCTAAGGCTAATTCAAATAAATCAAAGGGAGACAACAACAACAAAGGGAAAATTGCCTCCCAAAGTGGCAAATATGGTTTTTGAGTGTATTTATTTATTGATTGTTGAGAACAGTTGGCTGCTGAAGTTTTTGGACAACACACTATTTTTTAATATTTGGGATATTATAATTTTTTGGATATGGTTTAAAATATCATTGATATTAATTTTCAAATTATGAGAATGATGATGGGAGCCACAAGGAAGGATGTGTTTGATTGATTGACTAGTTGTGTTTATTTTTGTTAAGAAACTAATGGGAGTCGCAAGGGGTCCCGCCTACTAGTTATTATTTATTAAAGACCCTTATTATTATTATATTGATTCTTCCTCTAAACTAAAAGTTAGTTGAGTTTTAGTTAACTTAACTAAAAGAGGTAGTTTAACTACTTCAACTAATTATGATTGCTTAAAGGAAAAAAGAGAAGGAGGAACAAAGGGATAATAGAAGGAGAAATCATACTAAGGTCTGCTCTTGAGTTTTATTGAGATAGTTCAGTTTTTATTCATTCTTTAATTCATTGAAAGCCTAATTATCTTTTATGACAACAGGGTCATATTGTAGACAACAAGATTCAAGGATGAATTACATCATTTAGACACTTGTTTTTCAAAGGTGTTGATCTATCTTTGATAGTCTATGTAGACTTGTATGTTTATGAATTAAATTTCATGACTGATAAAGGATATTGTGTAGAGTCGAGTGGGCAGCAATCTGTGGCAAGCTAATCCAGCTTTTAAAGTTTAGTTTCTTACTTTCTGTCAGAAGTCATTTTGTATGGTTTTCATCGGGGACATCTAAGTTTGACTTTGGTCCAAACTTCCTCAGGGATTTTTGTAAAGAGAACAATTCTTTTGATTTATTGGAACGAAATAATTGATTGTTATTCTGTCTCATCTGTGTTAAATCGTGACTTTGTATTTTTTCTTTTGTCTCCACATTCAATTTTGCATCTGTTGTATTCAGAAAATTACTTTAAGATATAGAATTTTACAACAATCTTTTATTATAAAAAATCAGCCTAAGCCCTTGTAACCAATACTTGTGGATTAGGAAACAAATTTTGAGGCTATAATCATAGGGTGATATTCTCGTATATCTTGCCTTAGCCAAGAAAGATCTGAAAATTCTTGAGTAAGATCATTTCATATATTTTCCTCAACAATTTGTTGAAGAGCTTTTTGCTTTGGGTTTAGCCTGCAAGGATACTATTCAAGGCTTGTGATAAGTTGTTTCAACCCATTCTTTGCATGAGAAAAGACAGGGTTTTTTAAGGCTAAATCCTCTCACTTTATGTGTGTGTGTGTGTGTGTGTGTGTGTGTGTGTGTGTGTGTGTGTGCTTTTTCCATACTAATTCAACAGGACACCTTTGACTTGAAAATTGAAAATGCTCTTTAATTGCTAAATCGATTGTTGCAATGTGCAAGGATTGCATGTGTCACTCGTGACTCAAGAATTCTCTCTAATCTAATATTCAAATGATGTTTGTGCAAATATCTTGGATGTAGAATCTTCTATATAAGAATGTTTGACAAATTTCCTAAATGGAAATTGTATCATTTGAGTAAAACTTAATTTTTTTTTGGGGGGGGTATCTTCCATTTATTAGTATGCATGCTAATGCTAGTGAATTAGAAGAGTATTCCTAGAGGGAATGGTTTCTCCCTTAAGTAATCCAAATCTGGTTATATATTTTTATGTTTAATTTAAATTTTGGAGATTGTTCATTCACTATTTGTAAAAACCACTAAATGGAAAATGTATGGGAAGTTGGGAAAATAATTGAAATAAAAATTAGAACTTCGTAATTGCAAGAATAATTATGACAATCAGGTGTAACTCTGAGAAAAATACATCTCTTCAAGTCTTTAAAAAAAACAAGTTTTGTATTTATTGTATAAACGTCAATTTTGAGTAATTTGCATTCCAAGTGGTTGTGAGAATTTTAGAATGAAGAATAATGTCATTAAGAGTTCTCAGAAGGTGAGAATGAATCACGTTATTTCTCTTAGGCTACTTATTAATAGAATTAGGCTATAAGATCATGCTAAGCGATTATGGGAAAGAAATTGCATGCTTTAATTACCTAAATCATGTTTTTAAGAAAACACAACCTTAAGCATTTCCTTATCAAATGCAATCAACTTCAAGGGGGTAACCATACCATATTTAGGTTACTTATTGATAGAATTAGGCTATAAGATCATGCTAAATGATTTTAGGAAGAAAATTGCATGCTTTAATGGCCTAAATTATGTTTTTAAGAAAATATAACCTAGATATTTCCTTATAAATCCAATCAACTTCAAGGGGTATCCATTCCATATGAACCTGTAACCCATATTTTGAATCCAAAATTAACGTTTTTAGAACTCAATTCTGAATTATGGGTATTTAAAAAAAAAAAAAAACATAAAGCATGTGGGGATTACTGGATGTTCAAATACTTCTATCAAATACAAAGTGGGTATGTCTACAAAGTGTTTTTCAGAAAATATATTAGAAAGCATTTTTCTTGTGTTCAAAATTTGCCAACAAATTGATTTAGTAGAGGCTAAATCGTTGTCCATTTTGGGCATTTTTCTTGTGTTATATTCATGCAAGCAAATTAATTTTACAAAGGTAGAATCGTCATCCATTATTAGGTATTTCCTTTGTGTATAAATTTATTGGCAAATCTATTTAGGGTAAGAAAAATCGATGCTCATTATTTTGGGCTTTGTGTTTAAATTTGATTGGAAAATTAATTTTGGTAAGCGAAATGGCTTCTCATTGGTAGGCATTTACTTTGTGGTTAAGTTAGATTGATAAATCATGGCATAAAAATGATTGATTTCCAATTTAATATTTTGTGCATAGAGCATGAAAATTCCATGGCTAAATTGTTGTTCCACGGGCTTGATTTTGAGTTAAATTAGATGATTAATATACCCATTTGTAATTGGTAAATCACTGCTATGCTGGATATGAATTTAGAAGTGATCTTTTTTCAATCGTGGAAAATTAATTTGAACTTAACCATGGAGATTGATATGTTGTTGTAATTTATTAACTCTTGTACGCAATATGTTTGACACAATTACTAAAAGAACTTTTTTCAACGAGAATTACTAAAAGAACTTGGTGATATCTATTCCATGTAAAACAATTTGTTATTAATTGAGTTATTGGTTTAATAGCTACACTCTTTTATTTTATTTTACATGTATTTGGCATACAAAAATTAAAGCTTAGAAGCAAAACACATCGATTGAATTGTGCTAATAAATGACATTATTCCTAATGATATAAAACACATAAGAAGTGTTGGATGGGTATTGGAATGGTATCCAATATGGGCATCAATGGCTTTGTAATTTCCATTAAAAATTATATGTTTAAACTAAACAAATTGCCTTGTTTGAGGCTACACATAAAGTGTTTGACAAAATGTCTATACCACTAATTGTTTGTCTTTGTTTTAGGTTGTCCGTAAAGTGTTTGACAAAATGTTTATGTTATGATTTGGGAAAAGATGAAACACAACCCATTAAATGATACTACATTTCTTCTGAAACATGACACCTATGCACATAGAGTACTTCCTTGATGACTATGATATCCAATGCCTACGTTTGCCTTTCCACCCTTGAATTTTCTATTAGTAGGCAAATCGAATTGAGGGAAAATGACATTCCTTTTTTGTCTTCTTATTCTGGTATATATTTTGTAAAATCATTGGTAGCATGGGAAAATGATTTGTGTAATAGATGCAAGAACTTTAAAAATAATCAAGAAAATATGTTTATGTTATTGTTCTTAAAAATAAAAATTAAAAAATCACATATATATGACCATTTTTCGCAAGGAGATATAAGATTATTGTTTTTTGTTGATGAGGCATTACAATACATAATACTCCATGCTGCTAATTACCAACATTTATAAAAAATAATGGTTTTGTTTCATATTTAGTTTACTACTCAGTTGTTTGCTTCAATGGACATACCTCTCTTCAACAAAGGCTCTCCAAATCTGTTCTCAAGCTACAAGATCTCTCCACGCATTGAATGGAAGATATGTGGTCTCATTGTAGCTATACTCTAGTGATCAAATGAGTGAATAATGAATGAATACAACAATGATATAATATATGGTACTAGCACTAATTGAATTGTTATGTACTCATACAGACCTACCAAAAAATAATGAACATCCAAAAATATGCAATTGCAAGATTGGTTGTAGAATGTGGTTAAATAGTGAACCAACGATACATTCAACCGATCATTTAAACCAGTGAACACCAATCCTCACTGTAAGAACCAACGTATTGTCTACAGACACCAATCTACCAGGCACCAACCTATTAATCTGTTGAAGACACCAATCTTCATTGTAAGCACCTACTTACAGTCTGTAAACACCAATCTTCCAGGCACCAAGCTGTTAAGAAAGATGAGGACACCAATCCTCTATCTTGCACCACCCTTCCACCTTGAAACAAGTCTGCTTAATTCCTTGCACCACCTGTTAGCGACAATTCTTGTCTTGGGCTCGAGAGCATCCAAGTCTACAGGTTGCATGAAGAATGCCCAATCGTAGCACGTAAAGCCCCATTTCAGGCTAAAAATCAAGTGAGTGGGCGAAATTATGTTGTCAACGGCCCAGATTCATCCATAAGGGCGGATCGAAGGTTGGCGGGAAATCGCGGATAGCAGAGGTGCGTCGGGATTAATGCAATAGATAGCGCCCATATTGTGCGCAAGAAAGGATAGCAGTCGTCCATCCAAAGGACGCATCGCGCGAGATCTAGTCGCGTCGACGTTTCAACAGTCATGAGTTCAAAGGGTAAGGGTTCTATGTTAGTCTGCATCTTGAAACCCCGAACTCCGAAAGCGCCGAAAGCGCTCAAGGTCGGGCCCACAGTATCGAGAAGTAATCTCAGCCATCCATCCACAGGAGACACCTGGCGCGTGATTAGGCTCCTCACCTTTTCGCCCATCGCGATTTCGAGGCTCAAGGAGCAGCTCCGTCATATTCTCGATGCGCGAGGTGTTGGGAGTGTCCAGGACTCGGGCCCACAACATCACCGAGTGAGTTCAGGATCGTCATATCTAAGAGGACGTGTGGCGCCCAATTAAACCATCTCGTCGTTTCACCCATCGCGATTGTGATAAGCAAGGATTAACTCCTTCCTACTAACGAACGCCGAAAGCGCCTTTGAGAGTAAGCGCAAGGTCACAGCCCGTGGTCATTTGGGGAAAGAAAAAGAGTTGTGTAAAAGGGGCCCAAGGCGTCGAGTCCAGTCGCCGAAAGGATCATCGCGATCTCCATGCACCATTTGATTCAACCTCGGTCCTAGTTTTCACTTGAAGTAAATGAAGGCGAGAAGGGGTGGTTGAAACCTCTCCTCATGCATTAAATGTAAGATATGGAGAGTCTGGCAAGCGGTCTACTCAAGAGGGTCCGGTGTACCAATTTCTTCAAAAGAGTCATGCCGAGTCCTGGACTGGCCAGAGGAAGACTGCACACACTAACTCGGCTCTTTATGGCTCAGCTACTCCCCTTACAGGAGCCATGCGCAGTTAAGGTGGCATCTGACAAAGAATATCTGTCTGAATTCGGATGAAGGGACACCAAGCCTTGGATGACTGAGCACGCCACTGTTAGGCAAATTTTTCTGAGTATATAAACTCAGTCTTTGTATTTTTGTGATCTATCGATGGTAGAGCGAAGCTCCCGACTGTAAAGTTTTAATAGACATTCTAGCTTTCTGGTTATGCATCTGTATGTGATATTTCTTGTTTTATGACAGACAGTCTTTCTTACTCCAGCTAATTTTCACCTCATGCCGAGAGAGTTCGTGAACGACTGATTCGTGTGAATCATTGCAGTCATGTTATGATAAAGGATTTATTGTTGCATTGTTGTATTCTCCGGTGTTTTGCGTTTAAATGTAAGAAGATCTTGCGTTTAGATGCCTTCTCCTACAATCTGTTAGAAACCTGATGTTTACGACGGACCTTTGCATTTCTCTGATACAAGTCTTCCTCCTACTCACCCTTACTACAACCCACTGTCTGAAGTTTGATTAAGACCTCACCTGCTCACGTCTATCTGGTCTAGTTTCGGAGTTAGAACAATATGGCGTTGAGTTAGCTTCCATTTGATCACCTCTTTTATAAAAAAATCGTGACACAAACTGATGGGTGTCGGGCTCTGCTCCTACTGCAATCCAGGGGTGACTTCTGATGCTAACACCACCCAACCACACTAAGATTTTATTCTTTCATTCTTTCTTCTACTCTTCTAACCTTCATCTCCACAAAATTACATTCTTCGTTACATCTCTTCACAATTCACAATAAAAATTCACAAGATCTTGGATATTTATATAAAATATACACCCAAATATTTTTCCACATATCCAATTAATACGGAGTTAGATCTAAATCTCCACAAAACAAGGATGCACTAGCCTATCCAAAACCCCTTCTTTTCCACGCTTGATTTGTTTAAGAACGAGATCAATGTACATCTATTGTCAAATCGGTTACAAGATTCAATCTCGTACGTTAGTTTTCTTCATTGTCGCACAATACACCCTTAGCACTCAAGAGTCATGCAATCTATCTTTGATTTGATCTCAGCCATTGATCTTCTTAACTGTATTCTAGAAACAACTATGCAGCCATGACGCACAACCATTGGATCTTCTTCTTGAATCAATCATGGTCGTTGACCCATTCACTACTCATCAAAACATACAATGTAACCATAATTCACAATAATCATCTAATATGGACCCTGGATTAATCTCGATCATTGATCTCATTTTCCACGGGTCTAAGGAATATATTTTAATATGTATACGGCCTCCATATAACACCCCAAGTTCCATCGCAGTCATTTTACACCCACACTTAGAAAAAATTCAAGACATTTTAATGTGGGTGGTTCGTACCGAACAATTTACAATGCGTGGAAATCTCCTAGGGTGTCATACCTCTTTCCTTCTAGACCATCGTACCTGTGACACATGGCGGCTTCCTGGACTGCCAGATCTCTCTCCTTCTGGTTTTTTTTATATTTGACACATGGAGACCTCCTGAGCTGTCAGATGTCTCACCCTTTGGGTCGTTTGATCTGTGACACATGGTGACCCCCTGGGATGTCAGATCTCTCATTCTTTGTAGTTAGTCATTTCTTCATACTTATCCAATTCTTCCATATCTTACCATAGGTCTGTGGGATTACTCTTCTTCTTCTTTTCATATTTCTAATATTTCTTCATGCTCACCATCTCTGCGAAGTCTTGACACTTAGTTGATTTTCTCATATTCTTCGTGGAACGACAAGTCCACGGGCATGCATCACTTCTCTGATTGTAATCACAAGTTTGTTCGTCCATTTTTGGTACTTAGTCATTTTTTAAGATTTATGTTCCATACTTATTCTTTTAATTTCAATTATGGAAGCGCAATTTGTTGCACTACTTTGAAAAGTTCTCTCTTGTACGCCCATCTGTCCTCCATCCTACACTTAATCATATTTCGAGATTTCACCGTGGGTCATTGGATTATAGCATTTCCCTGGTTCTCTTAGCTTTGTCCATCTGCTAGATTCAATCTTCATACTTATCCATTTCTTGAGACAGACCATTCGACATATTTTTTATACTTAACCATTTTTCCAAGATTTCACTGCAGGTCCATGGGGTTGCGGGACTATTGCATTTCTTCGCACATATTTCTATAGCTCCTCTATTCACTTTTGAATGACGTAAACGATATTTTCCAATATAAATCCTTCGAATATGGTTTTCCCAATGAATGTGGGATATATGAACATGGGATTTTTCCCTTCTATTTCTTACATGCTCGAAATTTCCGCTCCCTACGACTTAAACTCCAACTCATGCACTCTCCGCACTTCCTCGTCATTAATCTGGACGTATTCTTCATGTTTTTCTATGTCCCCGCGCTTCTTCTGCAGATCCTTCACCATTATTAACACAAAGTATTCTTATTTTCTTCTTGATCTTGACAACAATGGTACACAGATTGTTGAACATACTACACAACGAAAATATCAAGGACAACACCATGTCTGCTTTGACATCAATGACAACACCTTTTCAATAACAAGTGCAAACAACTCCTATTTTCCCTTCACCTTGACTCTCCAAGATTTATTTTTGGTTGTTTGGTTGGGAAATATTTTTGGGTGAAGCCTTCAACATTTGGCCTCCAAATGTCCAATCAATCTATAGTAGTAGCAATAGTTCAAGCATGGTATTATTGACCTTCTAGAGTGCCAACAATTGTTTCCTTCTCATCCATTTTCTTGCAAAAAAAACAAACTAAGGATATTATGTCATACATTTTCAGTTTGTTATTGATCCAGGTGTATATCGGTGGCCACCCACCTATTCCACGGGCTCAAAAAATAGTTTTCCATCTTGGTAGTTTTTCGGGTTCCAAACTTTCGAGTCCGTTTTGAGGCCCTAAACGACGTTTTTTGGGGATTTGGGGCCCAAGTGATTGCCAAAGGCACTTACCTGCGCAAGTTGAAAATCGTTCTTCTTGGTTATACCTTTCCAACGATGTATCGAGCACCCCAAACAAAGATCGTATACAAAAGTTACACCCCCGGGAAGTTGACGTATCAACTACCCTCATCGGGGCCCGCAAACCTTTTGTATTTTCATCTTACGGGGTTAGGGTTTTGGATTTTACTTATGTTAAAAAGGCATTTGGAGCCTCATTTTAACAATCATCTTCTTGCGAATGCGATTAGTCGTCACATCTCTTCTCAAAGATAAGCTTCCACCATTCTAGCGAGTCTTTCACTCTGTATTTTTACAGTCTCTGTACATTTATTTCATTAATAGAAATAATGTGTTACTATATTTCTTTGTTTCTCGCAATATTTATGTGTATTTCATTATAATATCTATGATTTCATTTCGTTCTCAAAAATAATCTGGATTAATGGTATTAGAGCAAGCTGCTCTTGATCGTTTTTTAGTGCATGTCCCCGACAAGGTCTGAGTATAGAAAATTGGGTCTCGAGCTTTTCTCTCTTGAAGACAATCACTCTCGCACACCCAAGAAACCCTACATGGCAGAAGAAAAGAAAAACGAAAAAGCAGACGATTCTATCAATATGTTTCTTGAGCAATCTCTCATGCGATAGAGGGATGAAATGATGTAGAATTTTTCCCACATCCTTCAACGCCTGTCGATAACAACATGCACGTCTTCATAAAGCGACCACTTTGGAGGAACCTCACCTTTCAAGGTACAAGTTAATTTTGATATTCTCGTATTTGAAGGACAGATAGATGTGGATGCCCTAGAAAAATGGTTAAATCTGCTAGAAGGTTATTTTTGTGTTCATAATTTCTCTGACATGGAAAATATCACCTTCGCACTCCTTAAGGGTCTCCCCCATGTCAAACAATTGTGGGAAACTTACTGGGAGAAAAGTTCCATAGAGGAATATGGAATATATGGGGTCCAGCCCATTGGGATTTTTTTGTGGATGTGGTAAAGGAACAGTATTACCCTGTTGGAAACTATGAGGACCAATACATGAGATGGACCACAGTGCGGAAAGAAAGGGGCCAAGCAGTTCCGAAGTTCACCAATACCTTCCATACCTTGCGAACCAAGTTGGGTATCAAAGACTCTGAATGAAATTTGGTTCTGAAATACCGTGGGGCTCTACATAGATACATCCAAACTGAAATGGATTTTCTGGACATCTCATTGCTCGATGTTTCTTATCAATATGTTGTTAAAATCGAGCAGAATTTTAAGCACCAGAACAAATGGGAGTTCAGGCCTGAAAATACGCAAAAACCAAAGTATGATAAAGAGGACCCTAGAAAATAGCCTCCTGAAAACCAATCCAAGCCATAGGAAAAGAAGAGCCACAAAAATATGAAGAAGGACACCGGAAAATGGTGTGATTTCCACAAAATCCCTTGGCACAACACCGATGAATGTCGCTCAAAATAGTCATTGATGGTTGAGATCAAAGACAAGGAGTCGAACCCTAATTCATAAAACACTGATAAAAGACAGATCATCAGTGTAGACCCCAATGCTATTGTTGCGACTGCAACAATTCAACCGGAAAAACCAATAGATCCTTAAAAGGGGGAGTGCCTTTTTCATTCATAGATATGGGTGAAGGGGACCCCACTGCATTTTATTGTTGATAGTGGAAGCCAGAAAAACCTCATTTCGGCAGAAGTCGTCAAACAATTTGGATTGTTGACAACATCACACCCACACCCATACAACATTGGGTGGCTTCGCTAGGGACGAGATCTTCGTATCAGCCAGCAGTGTAGATTGTCATATGACATCCATCCTTTCAAGGATGAGGTATTATGTGATGTTTCCCCATTGGATGTTTGTGATGTTCTCTTGGGCCAACCATATATGTGGAAGTGTCATGCTATTTATGAGTCTTGACCCTGTAGTGTCATTGTTACTCTAGGGGGTCATCTCTACAGAATACCAGAGGTAATTCTGACTACTGTCCCACCTAAACAGTGCCGCAAGGTAGTATCTCATACTACAAAATTCAGCTTCTTCACAGTCTGTTCAAAAGATGAACAAAATAATACCACAACCATTGCAGCCTCAGTCCAAGCACCTTTTGTCCAGCAGAAGCAGGTTGAAAAGATTGAAGCAAAGTGCAAGGATTATTTCTACACACAATCATCTCATGTAACCAGACTGGTTAAAAAGGTCCAACCCTTCCATCCACAGGTTCATGATAGCCTTCAACAAGCTAAGCAACACAACTTCTCCAGCAAGGCAAGCAACTCACCAAGATTCAGATTCAGCAAACACTTCCCTCTCACCCCTGGGAACTCAATGCAATGGAGACCATTTCTTCCTAAGGAGGGAGGATTGATCCAGGTAAATATTGGTGGCCAACCACCTATTCCACGGGCTCGAAAAACAATTTTCCATCTTGGCATTTTTTCAACAGTTTTTCAGGTTCCAAACTTTCAGGGTCATTTTGAGGCCCTAAACGACATTTTTTGGGGAATTGGGGCCCAAATGAAATCAAATTCACTGACCTGGGCCAGTCAAAAATCGTTCTTCTCAGTTAGACCTTTCAAACGGTGTGTTGTAACATATTTCCGATTTAGCACAGCTCCTACACCAATAAGTTTGTATCTCACTACTAGAAGTTCTCGTAGCGCAATGTGCTCGTCGGTTTGCCTACCTCCGCTGTCCAAGAGAAGGGTTTTTATGGTTATATGATCAAATCATGTCATAACTTGAGACCGTTTTTCTACTATCCATCTCCCAACACTGTTCGGTATAAATTCAGGCTTGTTCTAAATCCAAAACCGAATCCAAGCTTTTGCCCTCTTTGTTATTTTTTCCATGCTGGCAACACAAGATCGTTGATTGATAAATATGAAGGTGGCTTGAAGGATTTTTCTCAAGGGAAGAGTTAGAACACATTGCAAGCGATGGTCATATGCTTCAACTTAGGTTCTTGGCATTGAAGAATTTGGCTAATGTGTTTTCCCAACAAGGTCGCATGTACTATGAAAAAGTTGTGCAGTGCTATCTTCAAGCAGTGGAAATTGATGAAAAGGATGTTGTTGTCTGGAATCAATTAGGAACATTACCATGCACCTTGGGCTCATTGAATATAGCTCACAGGGCCTTTGAACAAGGTCTCAAGTGCAGTCCTAACAGCTGGAATTGTATGGAGAAGCTCTTGGAGGTGCTCATTGCAATTGGAGATGAAGTTGCTTGCCTTGCAGTTTCAAAACTACTCCTCAGAAAATGGCCTTCACATTCACGCGCTTGTCTTGTTAAAAGTGTGATTTAGGAACCACCATTGGTTCCATTTGAGATACGTGGCATAGATAAACTAGAGCCAAAGCACATCAGTTTATGTTTCCCTGAGAAGAGAAAACTTGCAGATGTTTAAGATATTGAAAATTGTTCAAAGAAAAGAAAATTTGAGCAGGTGGAACTACACTTACCAGAGGCTTCATGGGGTGCACTTATAGATGCATTATTAAATGTTATAAAGTCAAATTTGTCTAATAATAGTGAACATAACAATGAATCTGAGGAAGCCACCTGTCATAATGATAAAAAATGGTTGATAAATAAAGTAAAGTTTTTAGTGAGAAACATGGAGATAACTAAAGGGAATTCTCATCATTGATACTGGAAGGATTGGGATACCAAAGACCCTACATCCACATTCACATGAACCTGGTGATGCCCATTGCTTGGGTGGTTGAATTGACATATAAAACGGTGGCTTCATAAGGAATGGCAATGTAAAATCAGAAACTTCAGAAACAGGAAGTTCAAAATCTTTGTCAAGACCACTGGACCTTGCAGAGCCAGACATTCAGTCTGAGCTGGAGAAAGAAGATGTATTCAAGAAGGAATCACGTAGATGCTGGCGGAAGAGATGACAATGATGCTTCTTCTTGTAACTCACCCTTTCAACGACCCGACCGTCATTTTCTATTTTCCCAAAAATAGCATTGTGCATTCCGGTACAGCTGTCTCGAGCATCATGCTATAGAATATATCGCAACGGTTGGATTCCTTGGGGAGGTTTGGTAGGCACGATATGCACTAATGCGGCGGTTAATTTAGCGGAACAAATGGAGCAGAAGAGACTGTGGATTGCAGTTTCAGTGGCAATGGCGATGATGATTTTTCCATTTCATTGTTTGGTTACTGACTACACCGTTGGTGACAGCTCAGGGTGGATTATGGACGTTGACGAGATGAAAGCTCACAAACCGCATTCGTTCGCGTTCCAATCCGTCTACTACAGTGTGCATCGCCTTCCAAATTCTAATTCACTTATCCAGCTCGTTGTTGTTTGCAGCGCTTAAACTCGCAGTCAAGGAGTCTCGCCTTCCCAACATTACCGTCCATGTTGGGCCTTGAAGTTCAACAATAGAATCACGAGCAGCAATGGTGAGAATGTCTGCACACGATACGACTCCACTGCAAGCTGTCTCCACTTGTGTTTTAATAGTGTCTATTACGTCAAATCCTCTCGCAGAATTGGCATTTGGGCTTGTAGTCTTTTCTCTGGTTAACGTCATGTTGTCATCCAATAGAACCAGCGCACCCATTAACAAAGCAATCGTGAAAGTGAAGGCGGACTAAGGATGCCCCTATTCTTTTCTCCTTAGCGACAGCTTGTTTCACTACAGTTTTCACTATCGATTGCACCCTCGAACACGATTTGGCATAAAACGTTGAGCTCAGCTGCCCATTCACAGCGTTTATATTAATGGAGCATGAAAGTACAGTCATTACCCCAATGCACACTAGAGTCTTCATCATCATATTTATAAGAATAGATTGAGCGCGTCAGGCTGCCAAGGTTCGTTGGGGATTCAAAATCTACAGAACAAATGTCCGGTTGACGTTAACACTGAAAATGTCATACAGATGCATGACCACCTTCGAGATTTGGGAAAGGCAACAGTGGGCGGCTTCGACGAAATGAAGGAGCTGATGACTGAGGGTATATCGTACTATTCTACAAATCTAGTCTCATCATGTCAAAAAGACTTAAAGCTTCAACACCATATGGACAGATGAAGCGAGAAATTTTCGTTGACCTGCTGCCACATATAGTTGATATTCATTGGGTTTTGCATTGGTTTAACGTGTAGAACACGTTCTGCATCCTAAGCTCATTATCGTGCCTGGGAGCTTCTTATTTCAACTGAGCAGTTGTTGATGGCTATGACAGGCTTGGTCAGGATCCACCTTGAAATCTGCAACTGTAATCATATACATTGTGTGAATTATGCATTTTTGAACGACGGTTTCAATTATCCGGGGGACAGAAACAACGGATAGCAATCTCTAAAGCTATAGTTAAAAATCCATCGATCCTCCTCCTGGACGAGGCCACCAGTGCCTTGGATTCAGAATCTGAAAAAAGTGTGCAACAAGCTCTTGATCGCGTCATGGTTGGGTGGACAATAGTAGTAGTTGCTCATCGCTTAGCCACTGTAATAAATGCAGACAATATAGCAGTAATTCAGGACGGTAAAATTGTGGAAAGTGGCGATCATAAAATGCTGATGCAGCCCTTGTCAAATTCCAGGAATCGAGTAAATATGTTGCACGGGATCCATCCCTCTCTCGTCAGAAAAGTATGATGGTTTCACGAGGAGGTGGTGACTCTATGTTGCGAAGAGCATTCAGTTTCGGAGCATCAGACACAGAGTCATCATTGGGAGCATTTTCCAGGCATTTTGGTTCAGAGAAGAACGAGTCGAGCGAGAGCCCAAGAAGAGAAATCGTTTCACATTCCCTGGAACGCAAAGAATTTCATATCTTTCTTTTAAAAGTAGGAGGGATGTAACAGAACAGAGGGGGGCGCATGAGTGCAGGACTGGAAAAAACTTCTTTCGAAGAGATTTCCATTGTAATGACTGAGTTTTGTAAACCAGACTGGAGTAATAAAAATGATTTTTGCTTGCGATTGTGAGATTCATCACAGTCGATTTCTTTCAGCATGTTTTCTTCTCCTTCGACTGTGTTAAATTGTTTGGATTTCATTTATGTATTCCTTACTCGCAGTTGATGTGTTATCGTTTCTTTATGTCTTCCTTAATCCATCACGACTGCATTACATTTTGTTTTTGTCTAACCGATGGGCTTCGTTATACTTTAGTACGACCACTACTATAACGAATGGATTTGGGTTTTCTGTAATTGTTTGATGTCTTTCCTCTGCACATGCTATCAGTGGTGTAAGACCAGCCTACATTTTCAGAATGCTGCATATATCCTTCGCTACGTCGGCCTTTCCTTTTTCTTTCCCCTACCGCATCATGATTTATCAAAGTGCTGAAAGATAGACCTACTTTGCCTCACTTTCTGCAAGTTATTCAATCTCTTCTATTATCTCTTTTTCGGTTTTCATTTGACTCCATGCCCAATGGACCTTTTCCCTGGTTTAACCCTCAAACCCTATAAATCCAAGACCATCTTTTACCCATAAATCTGCCCACCTTTTTCACGCTATTTATATTCCTATTGTGACATTGTTCGAGAGATCGCTCTCGGGTTGGAAGGGGCAACTCCCAATCCAAAGTGGTTCGAGATTGCCTCCAGATTGATTTGCTACAACCCATTTCAGTTTTGAGTGACAACACGGTGTATCGAGCGCCTCAAATGAAGATCATATGCAAAAGTTACGCCCCGGGAAGTTGGCGTTTCAACTACCCCCATCAAGGCCCGCAAACCTTTTGGATTTTCATCTTCCGGGTTAGGGTTTTGGATTTTAATTATATTAAAAAGGTCTTTGGAGCCTCATTGTAATAATCATCTTCTTGCGAATGCGAGTAGCCGTCACATCTCTTCTCAGAGATAAGCTGCCACCATTCTAGTGAGTCTTTCACTCTATATTTTTACAAGCTCTGTACATTTCTTTCATTAACATAAATCATGTATTACTATATTTCTCTGTTTCTCGCAATATTTATGTGTATTTCATTGTAATATCTTTGCATTTAGAGGTTGCATTTAGTGGTTATTTTTACCCCGACATCAAAAAGTGATGTTACTGGTAACATTATTTTATTGGAGGTGGTTAAAATCCTAACTTGTTTGAAATCGCGACATTGACAACAACCCTAAAACCTCAAAATTGACCCTCAAATTGAAAAATGATGTTACGAGTAACACCAATATTTTCTTTTAGTTAAAATTACAACTTAATTGAAAGACAACTAATATCATCACAGATTAAAAAATATCGAAATTGTCTCATAAAATGTTACTTCAAAAATTATTTATTAATTAGTTTTTTTAATCAAATTTATATTAAAAATAAACACACATATTCAAATTTAATAATAATAATAATAATCTATTTTTAAGGTCACGACCAAGCCACACCAAATTGATGTACGAGACCCCCTTGTTTCTGCTCATCAATTTTACTGCTAAAATTTACAGAAATATTAAAAATCTAAAAATAAAAATAAAAACTAACTTTTTAAACTAAAATAAAAAAACAAAATAATTCCTTCAAATAAGATTTAAAAAAATTTTAAAAAAATTAAAAAGCATTTTTAAAAATAATATTAAAAATTTAATTTAAAAAATAATAATAATAATAATAATTTTAAAATACAATTAAGTAACGGCAAGAGGACAATTCTCGCAATCCCCCTCCTCTCTTCGTCTCCGGGCCACCTTAAAATGAAACGTTTGAAAAGTTAGTGAAATACAATGCCCCACGAAGACAATAATTTGAATATGGGTGAAAGCAAGTAATTTAGTCAATGAAAATAGATAGTTGATGAGATATGACTTTCTTTATTTTAAAATAGGAAAAATYAAAAGTAGTAGTACTAGATTAAAATTTTGAAAAAGTAAAGAAAGAATGAATACCAAAATTACCATAACATTGAAAAGGTCTTCAAGGTCTTCAAAAGTKGGTAGAAAGATCAAAGTTTTACKGGAAGGTCGATGCACATATGCATAGTTCTTATTGTTATTATGGATAATTATTTAAAATGAAAATTTAAAAATTTAGTCCCCATAGACAAAACCACTCAAGYCAAAACCACTTAATTGACATTGATTACATAATTGAATAGGTAAAAGTAGTGAATTGGATCACCAAAAAGAGATAGTACATGAACATTCAGTTTTACAATACGAAATTTACATTATGAATTTTACAATATGAAWTTTACATCAATTATTTTAGATAATGTTTTGGGTGGTTTACCAAATATAACTTTACTTTTTTTTAAGAAAAAAAWTTGCTCAATTATATTAGGGATATCATTTTTTTACATCTTTCGATTTATAATCAGGATTCTACAGTAAATCTTAAAAATCTAGCTATGACTATACAATTCATTACAATATCAAGAGAAATATGCTAAAGATATAATCTTGTTATCTCAATATTAAACTCACAACTTCTATAACTCAAAACTAGTAAACAAAAATTGATTAAAAAACAAAGTTATACTTATAAAGAAAATCCATCAAAATCAAAAATATTGTTTTTTATTTAAAAAACTCATTCAAGAGTGAATATCAAAAGTTAACAACATTCAAAAGGTCTTCAAAAGCTAGTAGAAATATCAAATTTCTTATTTCTATTATGGAGATATATTAAATAGCCATGTGATAAATGTATCTGTACATTATAACATCACATCAAATTTTATATTATAAATGAAATATATATTTTATAGTGGTTTACCAATTTAATAAAATTTAATGATTATATTTAAAAAAAAAAATATTGATTTTCTTATAATATATTATTTTTTTTTCAAAAATTAAAAACAAACTTGTAGAAATCCAACACTTTTATACTTAAATTCAAATTATTTCATATATTATTATACAAAACACATTAATAAAAACACATAATATTTGTTTAAAAGATATATGTATTCGTCAAACATATATACTAATCAAATATCACTTGAATGCTTAAATTCAAATTATGTCATCTATTATCATTCTAGCCTCATTAGTCACATTTAATCAAACACATATACCAATCAATGACCCCACTAGTCACATTTAATCAAACACACATACCGATCAACTAGTCACATTTAATCAAACACACATACCGATCAAATATCATTGAGAAGCTTAAAAATTTGGTCGAATTCAAAAGTTTAAAATTTTGGTATTATACTTTTATGAAGCTAAAGCTAAATAGTTTTTGGAAAAAAAAAATATTATTAAAAAAAGAAAAAATAATATTATCGATGTAAATTTTATTTTAACATCGGATTGATTAAGCACCAAAACACATTTTAAAAAATAAATAAAAATCTCTAAGTATTTAAAAGATCTTGACTTAAAATAGATTTAAGTTGGTATGAATATATATATATATATATATATAATCTTGACTTTTGTTTTTCGTCACTTGAAAATACAATCAAGTGACCCCACCTTGCACACTTCTCGAGATTTCATACTATCACTCACCCAAACCCACTTTGTGAATCTGTACAATTCAAACTTATGAAAACACGAAAAAGTGATGAACACCGGTCGAAAAGAAAATCTAATGGCTATTAATTCGTTGTTTAAGTGGTTGAAATGTCTCATCAACGTTTAATCTTAAAGATTTTGAGAATCCAAATGAATTTAAACTAGATTGTGGTGGTTCAATTTTGTTTATTTTCCATGATTCCTCAACATATGTATATTTATAAAATTGGAATATTTTAAATTCAAATTTGTAATCCAAATGAATTTAAACTAGATTGTGGTGGTTCAATTTTGTTTATTTTCCATGATTCCTCAACATATGTATATTTATAAAATTGGAATATTTTAAATTCAAATTTGTGCACTTCACTATGGAAAATTTGGATCAAGAGAGTGATTTAGCATTTCATTTTAGTAGCATAAATGGTTGGTTTTAGATTCTTCTTAGAATTATTTTCAATTAGTATTGTAATATGAATCAATTGTTTTTCATTGTAAATTTTAGCCAAATATTGTTGGAAACAATATTTTAGTGTCGATTATTTCTGAGTATAAAAATGGTTGTGTTCGACAACACAAGTATTCCATCAGAGGATGAACACCTTCAGTAACCACTCACACAACTAGATCAAGATCAATACATCGATGTTTTTATCTGGTAAAATCTCTACGGGGAAACATCCACGACCCCAACCAATGTGGCCCCTTGGAACAATTTATTAATGCAAAAGAAAATACTATAGAGAGAGACTTACAAGAGATTTTCTCACAGTCGATCATCGGAAAATGACTCTCAATGTGCTTTAAATAGAGATCATGGACCAACCCAGTGTTAAGCAATGGATCAATGTAGCCATTAAGATTGAGGAGAATGTGAACCATTTGATCACTCTATGTCATGAACATATTGTAATCCTCAGATTACCTAACTACAAATGCATACTAATGAGTACTAAAGAAACACACTTCTACCTAACAACACATTAGATCAAATTGATATTAACTAACTCCTAAGTTTATAAATATCCTAACATCCTCCCTTTAGAAAAACTTGGGATAAGATTGAAGGATTTGCAAAGGGGACACAATATGAGAAGGAAGGAGGCATTAGAACCTATCCCCCCTTAATGAAAACTTCTTGAACTCCTAACATAGATCAAAGTTTGGAAAACTTCACTTCCATAAGAGACTTTGTGAATATCTTTGTAGGGCAATAGAGCACTTCAATAACTTGATCATGAATGAGATTTTGAATGAAGTGCATGTGTAGCTCAATGTGTTTGTTGCACTGATGTTGAACTGGGTCTTTGGCGAAATTGATGGCACTCTGATTATCACACTAGAGGGTTTCCAGATGTTGTTGTTGGAATCCAAACTCTGAAAGGATATGTTAAATCCAAGGCTTCTTGACTTGCATTAACCGCTACTCAGTACTCTACTTCTGCTAAAGAAAGAGCAATAGATTATTGTTTCCTATCGACCCAATTTGAATCAATGAAACTAATCCAAAAATCCTTAGATTCTAAATTGTTCTTAAAACACACATGTTAACATCTAACCTAATTCAAAATATTTCTTGATCGTATTGACAGTTTCGCAGAACACTTGTGAATCTTCTACTTATCCAAAACTTCATGAAATGATGAATA
>ML800774.1:50590-63710 GCA_009831015.1 Picea engelmannii
AACTATCATGTGTCCCAAACGAAGATCGTATGGAAAAGTTATGCCCCCGGGAAGTTGATACACCAAACTACTCAAAATGGGGTCCACAAAATTGTTGTCTTTTCATCTTCTGCGGTTAGGGTTTTGTATTTTATTTATGTTAAAAATGCCTTTGGAGCCTCATTGTAATAGTCATCTTCTTGTGAATGTGAGTAGTCATCACATCTCTTCTCAGAGATAAGTTGCCACCATTCTAGCGAGTCTTTCACTCTGCATTTTTATAATCTTTCTACATTTTCGCTCATTAATAGAAATTGTGTATTACTGTATATTTGTGTTTATGGTTGCATCTATGATACATTTATGTTATATTATTGGATATCCAATATATCTCTATGCATTTATTTATTATATCTCCACTCTCATTTCATGTCGAAAATAATCCAAATCAGTGGTATTAGAGCAGGTTGCTCTTGATCATTTTTCAGTGCATGTCCTCGACAAGGTTCAAGTATAGAAAGTTGGGTCTTGAGCTTGTCTCTCTTGAATACAATTGCTCTCGCACTCCCAAGAAACCCTCCATGGTGGAAGAGAATAAAAACGACAGAGTAGAATATTCTATTCATTTGTTGCTTAAGCAAGCTCTCACGTGAAAGAGGGATGAAATGATGGAGAATTTTTTCCACATCCTTCAACACCCACCGATAGCAGCAAGCGTATCTTCATCAAGCGACCACTTTGGAGGCACCTCTACTTTTAAGGTATAAGTTAATTTTGATATTTCCATATTTGAAGGACAGATAGATGCAGATGCCCTAGAAAAATGGTTAAATATGCTAGAAGGTTATTTCTCTGTTCATAATTTTTCCAACAGGGAAAATATCACCTTCTCACTCCTTAAGGCTCTCCCCCATGTCAAACATTGGTGGGAAACTTACTGGGAGAAAAGTTCCACCGAGGAGTCCGAAATATATGGGGTCGAACCCACTTGGGATTTTGTGTGTGGATGCGGTCTAGGAACAATATTACCATGTTGGCATATGAAGACCGGTACATGAGATGTACCATACTATGTTAAAAGAGGGGCCAAGAATTGTCGTATTTCACCAATACCTATCATATCGTGTGCACCAAGATAGGTATCAAAGACTCTGAGCAACATTTGGTTCTGAAATACCGTGGCATTCTACATAGATACATCCAAACTGAAATGGATTTTTTGGACATCTCGTCAGTCGGTGTTGCTTATCGATATGTTGTTAAAATCGAGCAAAAAATTAAGAACTAGAACAAGCGGGAGTTCGGGTTTGCAAATCCACAACAACACAAGTATGGTAAAGACGGCCCTAACAACCAGCCTTTAGAAAACTAGTCCAAGCCACAGGAAAATAAGGGTAACGGAAAGACAAAGAAGGACACTGGAAAATGGTGTGATTTCCACAAAATCCCCTAGCACAACACTGATGAATGTCACTCAAAATAGTCATTGGTGGTCGAGATCAAAGACAAGGAGCCGAACCCTGATTCAGATTTTGATTCAGAAAATACTGATAGAAGATAGATCATCGACACAGACCCCACTACTATAGTCGAGACCGCAACAATTAAACTAGAAGAACCAATAGATCCTGAAGAGGGGGAGTGCCTTTTTCCTTCACATATGTGGGTGAAGGGGACCCTACTACATTTTATTGTTGATAGCGGAAGCCAGAAGAACCTAATCTTAGTAGAGGTCGTCAAACAATTTGGATTGTCAACAACACCTCACCCACAACCATACAATATTGGGTGGCTTTGCCAGGGATGACATCTTCGTGTCAGCCAACAATGTCGATTGTCATACGACATCCATCCCTTCAAGGATGAGGTATAATGTGATGTTACCCCATTGGATGTCTTTGATGTTCTCTTGGGCCAACCATATATGTGGAAACGCCATGCTATTTATGAGTCTCAACCCCGTAGTGTCATTGTTACTCTAGGTGGTCATCTCTACATGATACCAGAGGTGGTTCCAACTATTGTCCCACCTAAACAATGCCGCAAGGTAGTATCTCATACTAAAAAAATCATCTTCTTCATAGTCTGTTCAAAGCGTGAACAAAATAACACCATTGCAACCTCAATCCAAGCACATTCTATCCAATAGAAGCAGGTATACAAGATTGCAACAAAGTGTAAAGATTCCTTCTACACACATACATCTCATGTAGCTATAATGGTTAAAAAGGTCCAACCCTTCCAGCGACTGGTTTGTGACAACCTTCAACAAGCTAAGCAATGCAACTTCTCCAACAAGGCAAGCAAATCATCAAGATGCATATTCAACAAACGCTTTTCCCTCTCCCTCAGAAACTCAACGCAATGGATACCATTTCTTTATAAGGAGGGAGGATTGATCCAGGTGGATATCAGTGGACACCCACCTTTTCCAACTAGCTCAAAATAGTTTTCTGGCAATTTTGGCAATTTACTATTTTTAGCAGTTTTTAACTTCCGAGGCCATTTAAAGGGCCTAAATGAATTTTTTTTTTTTGGATTGAGCACCTCAATGATAACCGAAGGCTTTGATTAAACCCCCAAAATGAATATGCTCGATTATACCTTTCAAACGAGTTATCGTGTGCCCCAAACGAAGATCGTATGCCAAAGTTACACCCCCAGGAAGTTGATACACCAAACTACCCAAAACGGGGTCCACAAAACTGTTGGCTTTTCATCTTCCGTGATTAGGGTTTTGTATTTTATTTATTTTAAAAATGCCTTTGGAGCCTCATTGTAATAATCATCTTCTTGCAGATGTGAGTAGTCGTGTAACGACCCCCATCGTTATGATTACATGCGTCGCAAAGCAAGTGCAATTTTTTTTTTTAAAGCAGGACAATAACAACGACAACAATTAATCAACACAACTTGACGATGAACACAACTTACGCAATTCAGGAAACCAACAACAATGAACAATACTCCCACATCGGGAATCATAAGAGTTTGGCTAGGATATCATGCGCATATATCAATCAGGTGCACAATGATCCCCTCATCAGGAATCATGTCGTCACAAGGCGATAGGCATGACAGTAACCATGGCGCAATATAAAATATCTAGACCTTTAACCCAAGAAAAATCCCACGTGCTAGGAGACCGAATTTTCCGTCAATAAATACACAAAGATTATACCCAAGCACCCAATCAATTCAACAAGTCAACAAGACGCAAGGTGACATCATTCAAATTTAAATTGAGCAACTAACTGAATGATTTCTTGTTTTCCTACAAGGCAATCATACATGGTGTAACAACTATGACCAACCACCATCTACCATTCAAATTAAGGCACAAGGCACATAGTAACCAATTAACTATTAAACTATTAATAAATTTAGCTAATAAAACTATTAAACCCTTAACCATTAATCTTGCGCAAGCCATTAAACTATTACACGAATAAACCATAAACCATTAGCTGTTAAGCCATTATGACTAAGTGAAAATGAGTGAACTATTACCATTGCAATTAATCTATTAATCTATTATCATTGCAATTAATCTATTACCATTGCAATTAAGCAATTAATCTATTACTATTGCAGCTATTACCATTGCAACAATTAATCTATTAAGCAAACGTTAAAAATTGATACATAAGACTGATAAATAAACAATTGCTATATAAAAAAAATTAATCTATTGTTGCAAAGTTAAAAGACTGATAAATAAAAACTTGAATGGGTTGACGATTGTTTTAATCATCGTTGTCAACACAACGCCAGTTTACGTAGTGATAAATCCGTTACAGCTGAATGCAAACGGGAAATCGCCATAGGCAAGCTGAAATTCACCAACATAAATACCACCAACATAATGGCTATAAATAATCTATTAATATACGAAAATTTAATGTGTCCTGCTAGTCCTTAGACAAACTCAGCGCTGTCAACAGTTGGAGATTAAAATCGTTTCTCTGACAACTCAACGTTGTCAATGGCTGGGAACAATCGAAAGGAATAGTTATGACAAGGAAAACGTTCTCATTTGTTTTATTCTTGTAGTAAACGGTTGGATATTTTGGGTGAGTGGCCGTACCCTTTCAAGATTTTTGTATAATTACGGTTTTAAATAAAAATAGAATATACAACAAATCCAAGGGTATGCTTACTGTTTTAATTATTGTTTTGTATGATCACTGTTTTAATTTTTTTTTTGAATATTAATTAATTTAGGTTGATTGGACCGGACGAAACATGTGGTAACATATCCAAGAGAAAATAATAGATTAATATGGTAAGAAGAGGAAATCTTGGTTAAAGGGCCCTGTAAGTAATTAGGGAGAACACTAAATAATCGATAACTTCTAGCCGTTCATCTAAGAATTATAGAGGATGATATCTGGATGAGGACAAATAAAAAAAAAACTTTACTGAGTTTAAAAAGATCCAAGGGTCAAATAAAACAGACAATAAAATAGGCCAAGGAATGAAGTCCAATTAGAAAGATGGGATTTTAGCGATCTTTACAGTGTAACACATTACACTACATTAAGACATTAGAAGAGATAACGTATTTTACCCTTACGCAAATTTACCAAAGTGGAAGAAAGCTTGTACATGTTCCTTTTAAGGATAAAAAACAAATCCGAAAGGTTGTTTTGGGGGCACAAGCTTACTAGAAATCTTGAATAAGGAGATTTACACAACAAGGGTACACTCTTGAACATCATCGTTTCACTAGGATTACTGTGGAAAGAGATCGAGTAGGATATATTGGCGCCTTAGTCAAATGTTAAAGTACAGAGAAGTTTACACAGAAATATTCACTACTCAGGAGGGTACTCCGTACCTATTTAAATAAATCAACCAAATTAACATATTTGTCATCAATGACGCATTTTTTGTACATATCTCTATAAGAGACTTGAATAAACTCACAGAAGATCTTAAAATAACCACCATTTTACTAGACGGGTAATTATGTGCATTCGTTTACAAGAATATACATCAATTCATGGAGATCTTCCAAACATTATTAAAAACAACAAAATCCAAAATATTTACATCCATTCGCCATATGCCAATCATATAGTATGAGAATTCAAACAAACAGTAGAATCAATACATGTACGATACATCTATTATTTTCTATCGTACCATATAAATGATATTCAGAATTATCAACTTTCATATATATTTTAAATTTGTTTAAAGCATTCAATTTATGCATGCATGCGTTTAATAAATATATTTTTCAGAATAAGATTGAAACTAAACATTTGGCTCAAGATCAACTAAATTATTCGATCAACAATTTATAACATTGCATTTAACTAAACCAGTAAGCATTGTATCCAGAGGAGTAAAATATACAACAAATCGTTTAAATAAAAATATAATATACAACAAATCATTTAATGGACAACTCTTCAATAAATATTGAATCACTGGGTTGACCAAAGAATGGATATGTCCATACACACTCCCTTCTGGATCAGATTTCCATACCACCCTTCTAAATTATGGAACATAAAACGTTTTAAGATCAATAATTAGGCGAGGTTTAGATTTAAGTTATTGTCAGAGGTTAGATCTTATTTCCAAGAAACTTTTTCATTCTTTTGAGAGAGAAAAAAAGTCATAATAATCGTAGAGGCTAAGGAGGGAATAAATGCCCAAGAGAGAATTCCTTGTTGGGTAGAGAAATGATCCTACAATTAATATCCATGCAGAGGAAAGCAAGACATTTGAATCTAAATATTTAACACCGGAGTGAAAGACAGTTGATTCGGCTCCTGGCCGACTGCTCAGGCATGGACTAATAAATTAAATGACAAAGGAATAGAAGACAAAAACACAATTTCTTTGTATTAAAAACAATAAAAATGCAGAGTAAAATAAAAAATGGCCCAAGACCAAAACAAAGTCTTCCTCGGTAATAATACAACGCAGTGAAATTCCCAACCAGAACCAGAAATTACAATAAAACGCAGTAATAAAATGAAGCTCAGAAACAGAAATTTGGTGACCCTTTTGCAATTTTAGACGACACACTATCACCTAGATAGAATTTCATATGCATAACTAAACGAGACTTTTCTTTTAACAACATCTACGCAAACAAACTTTCGACAATAAAGAAATGCATGAACAAGAAATTGTGCTATTATTTAGTAAAAATTAAGCACATACGTACCGTAGCCAAATGCTATGAACCAAAAGTGAATGTCCCACACTCGCGCTCTGTCCAACTCCGTCTTGTCGACCGATAAGACCTGACCGGTACCTCTCAACCAACTCTAGGGGTACTCTTCTTCCCCCTGAGCCCCCTGAGCCGCAAAGGGGACACACACACAATACCAGAGAATGCTAGCACCCAACTCATCTCACAAGGTTGAGCTACCACTCGTTACCCAAGCTGGGTATCCCAACTCCCACAAGAGAAAGTTCAGTCAAGATAAAATTTCAGCAGTGTAACGTTACGCAAGCCAGAGGTGATACACACTCCTCCTTTGCCATCCTTTTTATAGAGTTTTCTTAGTCATTAGTTTCCAAAAACCCTCATTAGATTCCCTTTTTCATTTAATTAATTTCGAAAAACCTCCCCCGTACACATGTCGTCCAATCCCCTATTTGCACCAGAAAATCAATTTTATTAATTAATTAAATTTGTCTATTTCTCTCACGCACCTAAAAACATTCCTAAAAATGCTCCTCAATATCCCATTATTCCTTTACAATTCTTAAATGACTTACACCTTATTTAAATCCTATTTGAGGTCATAAATAGAAAGTTCCAAGGCTAGATTCCTTACTAAGTTAGAAATTCCCCTTTTTCTTTTAAGTTTCCCATTTTCGTTAAGTTTCCCTTTTTCTTTTAGTTTCATTTTTTCTTTTAGTTTACCTTTTTATTTTATTTTTATAACTAAGTTTAGAATTAGCAAGTTTAGACAAACAACCATTTACTCTTTTTATGAATTTAATCCTCCATTATAATTTTTACTTTAATAATTAAAGTTTGAATTTCTCTTATTAGCTATAAAACAACCTTTAGAGAATTAAAATTTTATAAAAAGAACCTTAGTGAATTAAAAATTTATAAAAAGACCCTTAGGGAATCAAAATTTCCACTTTAATCTGGTTATATGTCTAATTAGTTTTTTTTTTTCTAAGGTTCTACTCAAACCTAGGTTTTCAATTCACTAGTCTTGGTGACAGTTCTTAAGGGAAAATTAGTCATTAAAATTTACTTATCACATCATTCATTTTAAGGCCAACCAGGCCCTAAGGAGGCATAATTTTCTAGGCATTAGGTTTATTAACTTACCATAGTTAAAATCACGACGTGCCCTTCAGGACACACTACATGCTCCAAGGGTGCCACTCGCCTCCTTTCATTTTCTTTGCGCGATGTGCCCTTCAAGACGCACTATGTGCTCCAAGGGTGCCACTCGCCTCTTTTCATTTTCTTTGCGTGACGTGCCCTTCAAGATGCACTATGTGCTCCAAGGGTGTCACTCGCCTCTTGACTGAATTTGGTAGAAGTCAAACCCCTGGATTCAATACTCCGTCAGGTGATCTTGTGGGAGACTAAGGGCCTCTAAGGAACAAGGACCCTACCTTATTATGCGCCCTTTAGAATGATCGTGAGCGATTGTCACAGTCTGCTCTCATGGCATCGTGGGTCTTCTTGAACTAGGTAATCGTTAACCTACAATTCGAGCCATGACGAGAGTGCTAGTAGGTTGCGGCAAGGCTGCTACCACACCTCTCCCTCAATGTCTCTAGTTATCATGCGTGACCCCTTCAATCCATATGTGAGTCTAGTCAACAAGCTATCATCATCGTGCATCCATCAACGAAACATTTCGACAATAAAAATCAACATCATAATATCTAATCATATGTACATATGTCACATCAACAACATTCAAACCCTAACAATCCACTCCCTGATTCGATCCAGAGTCCAAGGTGTTTCATTGATGCCTTGACATCCTCAACGTCCAGAGTCCTACACACTCAGGAGAACCCTGTCAATAGCACCTATCGATGTAAAAACAATAAAAATAACATATCATCAAATCCACTTCGTTTAAGTTTTAAGGTCTTCCCTCATCTTCTTGACTTTTGGGTGAGCCATGTACACTACTCTGTGAGCCTTGTTTAGGATCAAACTCCTCAACTCGTTGTTGGGTGGTACGTAAATTCAACTTTTAAATCTCAATAATCCATCATTGTCCATAGTAAATCCTTCAAATTTTGGTACCATAATTGTGTTTTGTCTGATAAAATCCTTTACCTCTTTGTACCAGTCATCGTCATGATGTAAAGTTAGAATCGTTTCACATATATTCGTCTGAAGAGGCATCACCGAAAAGATGCGTGGTCTTCGACTCAACGCATCTACCACTCTGTTCATTGTTCCTTTTATGTAAGTAATATCGAAATCGTACTCGCTAAACAATTCCGACTAACGTCGTTGTCGAGCGTTCAAGTCGCTTTGTGTAAAGATGTGTTGTAGTCCACAGTGGTCCGTTTTTAGTTCGAATTTCCGTCCAATAAGGTAGTGTCTCCAAAATCTCAAGGCATAAACAATGGATAACAACTCCAAATCACACATCACATATTTCTCCTCATGCCTTCTCAACATTCTCGAGATGTAAGCGATCACTTGACCATCTTGGATCAAGACTCCGCCTAAGCCTTCCTTGGATGCGTAAGTGCATACCAAGAAGTCCACGTCCATGTCAGGTACCTTTAGTATTGGTGTTGTCATCAACATCTCCTTGAGCCTCCCAAATGCCTCTGTGCATTTCTCGGTCCAAACAAACTTCTTTCTCTTCTTCTGTAATTCTGTGATTGGATATTCTATCTTTGAAAAACCCTTGACGAACTGTCGATAGTATCCTGATAAACCCATGAAGCTACACACTTCGGGGAAATTCATCGGCACAATCCATTCCATAATAAATCGACCTTTGCTAGATCCAAAATGATACCTTCAACGGAGATGACATTCCCTAAGTAGTGAATCTTCGATTGATAAAACGAGCATTTAGACAATTTCCCATACAATTTTTTCTCTTGTAGAAACTGCATTACCAAACGCAAGTGCTTGTCATGATCCTCCATCATCCGAGAGTAAATCAAAATATTGTCAATGAATACTTGGAAAAACTTGTCCAAGTATTCATGGAACACCCCGTTCATCAAACTCATAAATACCCCAGGGGAATTTGTCAGTCCAAAAGGTAAAACAATAAACTCATAATGTCCAAACCTCGTCTTAAAGGCGGTCATAGGGACGTCGTCCTCCTTGATCCGTAACTGGCGATACCCTGATCTCAAGTCGATCTTTTAAAACAATGTCGTGCCTTTCATCTGATTGAATAGATCATCAATCCTTGGCAATGCGTACTGATTCTTGATATTTGCCTTGTTCAATTGACGGTATTCAATGAAGAGTCTGCATGACCCATCCTTCTTTCATATGAAAATAACAGGCGCACCCTATGGTGACACACTTGGACATATAATTCCTAGATCCAGCAACTCCTTTAGTTGCATTTTCAACTCCTGTAACTCCAGGGTCGACATCCGATAAGGAATTCTTGCTATCAGTTCAGTCCTCAGTTTTAGGTCTATGGTAAATTCCAATTCCCTCTTCGGTGGCATCCTAGGTAACTCCTCAGGGAAGACATCTGCAAACTCTCTCACCACCGGAAGGTGTTTTAGACCTTCCGCTACTCCCTTCTCATTTAACGCAAGGATCGCATAAAGCTTACATCCCTTGTGCATGCTCTTCCATAGCTGCAAGGAAGAGATGAACCTCATAGAAAGTCCCTCGCTCTGACCTACAATCACACGTCTTTGTCCCTCATCATCGAACAAGCTCAACCATTTCATATTACAGTTGAGTATCGCCTCATGTGATTCCAACCAGTCCATACCGATCACGACGTCATAAGATCCTAAGATCGTGATGTATAGGTTGGCCCTAGTGAAAAGCTCTCCCAGGTTAAGGCTACAACCTGTAACCTTCCCTCCAACCTTTTGTTTGGCTCCCAAATCCATTTCTACAAAGCTAAACTCATCCTGTTCGACTGCCTTTAACTTAATTCTTTTTAGAATTGTACCAGAGATAAAACTCTCTGTAGCATTTGGATCTATCAAAATACTAAGGGTCTAGTCAATGACGGTACCTGACGTCTCGAGCACAGTTGAATGGTTCTCTGCCTGGTGGTTATTCACCGCTACATGAATCTGATGGGCCTTGCCAAAATCTCCCACGGTAGTGGGTCTGACTGATCCAGATGCTATGGTCCTCTCCACAGAGCAGTCATGCTGGTAATGTGGTTCCCCACATGTCCAACACCCTTTCTTCGGTCCAGTACTTCTGGTACCCAAAGTAGAAGCTGACGGCCCACTGGCATGGAACCCTGGTCTGTTCTGCTAAACATGCCTAAAATTCTACTATTGCGGTCGACGTTGCTGCCAGTATTGTGGTCCTTGGTAAGGAGTTTGTTGCTGAGGCCTTGGTCACTGAGGTGTAGTGAAAGTGGATCCTCTCTAGAAACCACGATATCCTGGTGAATGTCTAGTTGGTGTTTGATGTTGTTGTGCACCAGATGACACCTTCCTTGCTGGTCTCGCTGGAGTCCTTCTCTGACCCCCACTGATAAGCTCCTCCTCTATTATGAGGGCCTTCTGGACAACGTCA
The DNA here is from genome assembly GCA_009831015.1 of Picea engelmannii. Taxonomy (NCBI): domain Eukaryota; kingdom Viridiplantae; phylum Streptophyta; class Pinopsida; order Pinales; family Pinaceae; genus Picea; species Picea engelmannii. Next base: position 61,284 of record ML800774.1, read on the forward strand.
TGCAAGGTTTGAGGCATCATAATCCTAACCTTTTCACGAATGCTTCTATTAAGGCCAAACACAAACTTGTTGACCTTAAGTTTCTCAGTATTCAGGTGTGGAGCATACGAAAGAAGCTCCATAAAATGAGCCTCATACTCAGGAACTATACGATCGCCCTGTCGCAAGGCATTGAACTCGTTGAGATGACTCTCAATGAATTCCTCAGATAGATACCTCTCTCGAAACTATTCCTCGAATAGTTCCCATGACACGTCTTCGACGACCATGTTCAATTGTGGTAGGAGCATCGTCCACCATAGAAGAGTGCTCCCCTTCAATTGAAAGACTGCCATGCAGACCTTCATGTTGGAGGTATAGTCGCGAAGTGAAAAACACATCGCCATATTCTCCAACCATGCCTCTGTGGCAACATCGTCCGGGGCACCAAATAACTCAGGAAATTTGACCTTCTTGAGTTTGTGGTGAATATTACCAGTACCGACCAAAGCGCACGATGGACCCTCAGAGGGTGTCGATGCCCTAGCCTCATCTCTATCCAAACGGTTGATAAGTTTCTCATACATCCTCTGAAAGGACCTCATTAGCTAAACCACATCACCCACACCTATCTGTTCATGCCTGACAACCTATTTGTTTCCCTGGGGGTTAGACCCGTCAGGCGTTGATGCTACTCAGGGCGTCGCACCTCCTCCCCTAGCACCCCGTCGTCTACCTCCGCGACGTCCTCTAACCATGATTACTTGCACGAATACAAGTCAACTTAATTAGCAACATTATAATCAAATATTAAATCAACGGAAGCCCTAGTGATCCCAAGTCGCGGGTCGAACCTCCCTCTAATACCATATGTAATGACCCCCATCGTTATGACTACATGCGACACAAAGAAAGTGACATTGTTTTATTTTTTTTTAAAGAAGGAAGGTAATAACGACAATAATTAATCAACACAACTTGGGGACAAACACAACTTACACAATTCAGACAACCGACAACAATGAACAATATGCCCACATCGCGAAGCATAAGAGTCTGGCCAGGTTATCATTCACATCTATCAATCAGGTGCGCAATGATCCCCTCATTAGGAATCATGCCGTCACAAGGCGATAGGCGTGACAGTAACCATGGTGCAATATAACATATCTAGACCTTTAACCCCCAAAAAATCCCACGCACTAGGAGACCAAATTATCTGTCAATAAATACACGAAGACTATACCCAAGCACCCAATCAACAAGTCAACAAGACGCAAGGTGACATCATTCAAATTTAAATTGAGCAACTAACTGAAGGATTTCTTGTTTTCCTACAAGGCAATCATATGTGGTGTAACAAATATGACCAACCACCATCCACCATTCAACTTAAGGCACAAGGCACATAGTAACCAATTAACTATTAAACTATTAATCAATTTAGCTAATAAAACTATTAAACCCTCAACCATTAATCTTGCACAAGCCATTAAACTATTACACAAATAAACCATAAACTATTAGTTGTTAAACCATTATGACTAAGTGAAAATGAGTGAACTATTACCATTGCAATTAATCTATTATCATTGCAATTAATCAATTAATCTATTACCATTGTAATTAAGAAATTATTCTATTACTATTGCAGCTATTACCATTGCAACAATTAATCTATTAAGTAAACGTTAAAAAATGATATATAAGACTGATAAATAAACAATTGATATATAAAAACAATTAATCTATTGTTGAAAAGGTCAAAGGCTGATATATAAAACAATTGATATATAAAAACAATTAATCTATTGTTGCGAAGTTAAAAGACTGCTAAATAAAAACTTGAATGGGTTGACGGTTGTTTTAATCACTGCTGTCAACACAACGATAGTTTACACAGTGATAAATCCGTTACAGCTGAATCCAAATGGGAAACTGCCACAGGCAAGGTGAAATTCACCATCATAAATACCACTGACATCATGGCTATAAAATAGCTATTAATATACGAAAATTTAATGTGTCTTGCCAGTCCTCAGACAAACTCAGCGTTGTCAACAACTGGATATTAAAATCGTTTCTCTGACAACTCAGCGCTGTCAATGGCCAGGAACAATCGAAAGGAAAAATTACGGTAAGGAAAACGTTCTCATTTGCTTTATTCTTGTAGTAAACGGTTGGATATTCTGGGTGAGTGGTCGTACCCTTTCAAGAATTTTGTATAATTACAGTTGTTGGAAGATTGGTTGTTGTCATTGATGTCAACCCTAGTCATGGGTTTTGGACCACAAGATTGATGAATTTATTTGGACATGAAGGAAAATGCACATGCAGATAAAACACCCATGGATGGATAATATACATCATGCTGTTTCCGGTGGTATGTGGCACGTCACGTGGATCCTCATGGTTGAGGAGAAATGAATTTTTGAAGATGACAAAGTG
>ML800774.1:67337-77670 GCA_009831015.1 Picea engelmannii
TCTCTTGATATTGGAGGATTTTATATTCCTCTTGGAGGTTTATCCCTCCCTTTACATTTGGAAGCTGTAGCTACCTTTGGAAGTCATTACTTCCCTTGAACAAAAACTATTGATTATTTCTCATATATTGTGCATGATGTATTATGGTGTATTGGTGTAACTCTTATACTATTGTTCATTTCTCATTGGATATAATTGAATGGTTTAAGTATAAGTTGAAAAAGGTTTTTAAATTGTACTTGATACTGATTCACCCCCCTCTCAGTATCAACAACAGTTTTAAATAAAAATAGAATATACAACAAATCCAAGGGTATGATTAATTTTTTAATTTTTGTTTTGAATATAATTAATTTAGGATGATTGGACCGGATGAAACACGTGGTAAGACATCCAAGAGAAAATAACAAATTAACATGGTAAGAAGAGGAAAGCCTGCTTAAAGGCCCCTGTAAGTAATTAGGGAAAAAACTAAATAATCAATAACTTCAAGCAGTTCATGTAAGAATTATAGAGGATTGATATCTACATGAGGACGGCTAAAAAAAAAAATTACTATGTTTAAAAAGATCCAAGGGTTAAATAAAATGAACAGTAAAATATGCCAAGGAATGAAGTCCAATTAGAAAGGTGGGATTTTAGCGATCACTACAGTGTAACACATTACACTGCATTACGACATTAGAAGAGATAACGTATTTTACCCTTACGCAACTTTACCAAAGTGGAAGAAATCTTGTGCATGTTCCTTTTGAGGATCAAAAACAAATCCAAAAGGTTGGTTTGGGGGCACAAGCTTACTAGAAATCTTGAATCAGGAGATTTACACAACAGGAGTACACTCTTGATCATCATCGATTCACTAGGATTACTGTGGAAAGAGACCAAGTAGGATTTATTGGCACCTTAGTCAAATGTTAAAGTACAAAGAATTTTACACAGAAATATTCACTACTCAAGAGGGTACTCCGTACCTATTTAAATAAATCAGCCAAATTAACAGATCTGTCATCAATGACACAATTTTTGTACATATCTCCATAAGAGACTTGAATAAACTCACAGAGGATCTTAAAATAACCACCATTTTACTGGACGGGTAATTATGTGCACTCGTTTACAGGAATATACGTCAATTCATGGAGAGCTTCCCAACATTATTAAAAAAAACAAAATCCAAAATATTTACATCGATTTGCCATATGCCAATCATATAGTATGAGAATTCAAACAAACAGTAGAATCAATAAATGTACGATACATCTATTATTTTCTATTGTACCATATAAATGATATTCAGAATGATCAACTTTCATATATATTTTAAATTTGTTTAAAGCATTCAATTTATGCGTGCATGCGTTTAACAAATATATATTTCAGAATAAGATTGAAACTAAACATTTGGCTCAAGATCAACTAAATTATTCGATCAACAATTTATAACATCGCATTTAACTAAACCAATAAGAAATGTATCCAGATGAGTAAAATATACAACAAATCGTTTAAATAAAAATAGATTATACAACAAATCGTATAATGGACAACTCTTCAATAAATACTGAATCACTGGGTTGACCAAAGAATAGATATGTCCATAGACACTCCCATCTGGATCAGATTTCCATACCTCCCTTCTGAATTCTTGAACATAAAATGTTTTAAGATCAATAACTATGTGAGGTTTATATTTCATTTATTGTCAAAGGTTAGAGCTTATTTCCAAGCAACTTTTGCATTCTTTTGAGAGAGAAAAAAATCACAATAATCGCAGAGGCTAAGGAGGGAATAAACGCCCAGGAGAGAATTCCTTTCTGGGTAGAGAAACGCTCCTACAGTTATTATCCATGCACAGGAAAGCAAGGCATTTGAATCTAAATCTTTAACACTGGAGTGAAAGACACTCGATTCGGCTCCTGGCCGACTGCTCAGGCACGAACTAATAACTTAAAGGATAAGGGAATGGAAGATAAAAACACAATTTCTTTGTATTAAAAACAATAAAAACACAAAGTAAAATAAAAAATGGCCCAAGACCAAAACAGAGTCTTCCTCGGTAATAATACAACACAGTGAAATTCCCAACCAAAACCAGAAACTACAATAAAACATAGTAATAAAATGAAGCTCATAAACATAAATTTAGTGACCCTTTTGCAATTTCACACGGCACACTATCACCCAGATAGAATTTCATTTGCATAACTAAACAAGTATTTTTCTTTTAACAACATCTACGCAAGCGAGATTTCAACAATACATAAATGCACGAACAAGAAATTGTGCTATTATCTAGTACAAATTAAGCACATGCATACCATAGCCAAATGCGAATAACTGTAAGTGAATGTACTGCGCTTGTGCTCGCGCTCTGTCCTGTTAGTTGTGGATCCTAATTATCTTCCTGATTCAGAGGTCCTTTCTTTCAGCCATGTTTATACCCCATGAAGTATTTACACCCCAAAAGTATGTACACTCTTCCATGCGGGGGAGTGCAGAGGGGGGGTACCCCCTCTGCGGGGTCCAGGGGGGCTATCCCCCCGGTTGGGGGGTCTGGGGGAAAGCGAGGGTTCAGGGGCGAATCCCTCAAAGGAAAAATTGCCTTGTAAATGTATATTGTAATTTCATTGTAAATCTGGACCGTTCATTATAAGGTCGCAGATCTAACAGTAGAGATTATGTTAGGGTTTTTTTCCTTAGAAGGCAACCCTCTTTTATGAGGGAAATGTATTGCAGCTATGGTTGATGGCAAATATTGTATTCTGAGATAGGAGACTGTGAGAGAAAGAAGAGGAAGTTACAACAGGTTTGCTGTAGGTTATATCCCTTCATATGCCGGATAATAATAAAGGAAGGACCTGGTAATTTCTCTGGTGGACGTAGCCCACACTGGGTGAACCACGTAAATCTGTGTCTCTATTGTATTGTGTATCTTCTGTGTTTTTTTTCCGCATTTCTTTTATTTTATTGCTCCACTGTCCTGCTTTTATAACATGTCCAACTTCGTCTTGCTGACCGATGAGACATCTTCGATACCTCCCACCCAACACTAGGGGTACTCTTTTTCCCCCTGAGCCTCCTAGGCTGCAAAGGGGCCACGCACACAATACCAGAGAATGCTAGCACCCAGCTCACCTCACAAGGTCGAGCTACCACTCATTACCCGAGATGGGTATCCCAACTCCCACAAGAGAAAGTTCAGTCAAGATAAAATTTCAGTAGCGTAACGTTACGCAAGCCACAGGTGATGCACACTCCTCCTCCGCCATCCTTTCTATAGAGTTTTCTTATTCATTAGTTTTCTAAAACCCTCATTAGATTCCCTTTTTCATTTAATTAATTTTGAAAATCCTCCCCCATACACATGTCTCCCAATCCCCTAGTTGCACCAGAAAATGAATTTTATTAATTAATTAAATTTGTCTATTTCCCTCACCCACCTAAAAGCGTTCCTAAAAAAACTCCTTGGTGTCCCATTATTCCCTTACAATTCTTAAATGAGTTACGCCTTACTTAAATCCTAGTTGAGTTCATAAATAGAAAGTTCCAAGGCTAGATTCCTTACTAAGTTAGACATTCCCCTTTTTCTTTTAAGTTTCCCCTTTTCGTTAAGTTTCCCTTTTTCTTTTAAATTCCCTTTTTCTTTTAGTTTCCCTGTTTTATTTTTTTAACTAAGTTCATAATTAGCAAGTTTAGACAAATAACCATTTACTCTTTTTATGAATTTAATCCTCCATTATAATTTTTACTTTAATAGTTAAAGTTTGAATTTCTCTTATTAGATATAAAAGAACCTTTAGTGAATTGAAATTTTATAAAAAGAACCTTAGTGAATTAAAATTTTATAAAAAGACCCTTAGGGAATTAAAATTTCCACTTTAATTCGATTATATGTCTAATTAGTTTTTTTTTGTTCTAAGGTTTTACTAAGACCTACGTTTTCAATTAACTAGGCTTGGTGACAATTCTTAAGGGAAAATTAGTCATTAAACACATCATTCATTTTAAGGTCGACCAAGTCCTAAGGAGGCATAGTTTTCTAGGCATTAAGTTTATTAACTTACCATAGTTAAAATTACGACGTGCCCTTTAGGACACACTATGTGCTCCAAGGGTGCCACTCGCCTCCTTCTATTTTCTTTGTGCAACATGCCCTTCAAGACGCACTATGTGCTCCAAGTGTGTCACTCGCCTCTTTCCATTTTCTTTGCATGACATGCCCTTCAAGATGCACTACGTGCTCCAAGGGTGCCACTCGCCTCTTGACTGAATTTGGTAGAAGTCAAACCCCTGGAGTCAATACTTCGTCAGGTGATCTTGTGGGAGACTAAAGGCCTCTAAGGAATAAGGACCTTACCTTATTGCGTACCCTTTAGAATCATCGTGAGTGACTGTCACAGTATGCCCTCACAACATTGTGGGTCATCTTGAACTAGGTAATCGTTAACCTATAGTTCAAGCCACTGTGGGAGTGCTAGCAGGATGTGGCAGGTCTGTTGCCACAACTCTCTCTCAATGTCTCTGGTTTTTGTGCATGACCTCTTCACTACAAATATGGGTCTGGTCGACAAGCTATCATTAGCCTGCATCCATCAATAGATCATGTCAGCAATAACAATCAACATCATAATATCTTATCATATGTACATATGCCACATCAACAACATTCAAACCATAAAGATTCACTCCCTGACTCAATCCAGAGTCCAAGGGGTTTCATTGATGCCTTGACATCCTCAATGTCCAAAGTCCTGCACACGAAGGAGAACCCCATCAATAGCACATGTCGATGTAAATATGACAAAAATAACATATCATAATCCACAATATCTCATAATCATAGTAAAAACAACCAATAGTATAATGACCCGGATCACTTGCACGCAAGTTTCCTCAAAGAATAAGTCTTCTCAGTGCATGCAAGAGAGGGATGTTACAATTCGTCACATCTCTTCCCAGAGATAAGCTCCCACCATTCTAGCGAGTCTTTCACTCTGTATTTTTACAATCTTTGTACATTTTTTCTCATTAATAGAAATTGTGTATTATTCTATCTCTTTGTTTATGGTTGCATATCTGATACATTTATGTTATATTATTGGATATCCGAGATATCTCTGTACATTTATTTATTATATCTTCACTCTCATTTTGTGCCAAAAATAATCTGAATCATCTGAATCTAGCTCCTGGCAATAGCTATGACTCTGGCTCTTTGCTTCTGGCTACTAGTGTTAGTTTAGATCTAGCTCTGATTCTATCTCATTGATTCCTTCATAACATATGTTTTCTCACTGACTCTTTGCTATGGAATATATATATCTGAATCATGAATCAACATCCACTCCCATATCCTCTTCTGATGAAGATAGTCCATCTTGGTAATCATGAAACCAAGTCGAATGTTGATCCATTCCTCACCCATATGGATTAATTGTTCCTGTAATATTGATGTATCTATAGGAGTCTCTAAATGAATTCCATGTTCATTTCCTCTCTCCTGCCCTGAAATCAAACCCAATCATGTTTTCCACAAACATTTGTACTGCTTGACTTGCTTCTGCTTAATGTATACATCTACATGAACATAACATAACATCTTGAATATATTCATAGCATAAGCGTACATCTTTACAAGTATTTTACCTTTCATCTTCACATGAAGAAGACTATTTATTTACTAGCTCTAGGAATACATTGCATAGTTGTGATTCTCTTCCTGCTCTTGATCTACATGTTCCAACTACCTTCATTCTTTTGTTCCTTTACCTTTGGTACTTTAGAATAAGAATGATATTACATCGACAATTCAATCCATATGCAGTTCTTTAGCTAATAATAAGACAATACAATAACAATTGTCTACATTGATGTCGAAGGACTTTAGAAATACCTACAATATTCCTGTCACTCCCTCTATTACAACAATGGAAATAGACTTTTAGAACGTATTTACATATGCATACTAACATTTTTATTTTAGAAATATACATATTTTACAAATTATTTCCAAAATGGAATTTTTTTGATACCTATCCAGGGACAAAGATAGGCAACTTCTTCACAGAATCATTTTTCCAATAGTACTGGAAGGAGTCTCACAACTTCTTATATATTCCAATGCCTCTAGCAATGATTCTTGACTCAACATTGAATCTATTGCTAAATCCAAATAGCCATTGGATCCAATTATAGGCTATCAAAGCAACCTATATAGTCTCTCCTTACGAACACCAAGCACCATTGTTGTGTCTTGAGTAGCTTTCTCTGAATACACTAGTACCTGTCCATCCTGGAACACAAATGGATATCCTTCATCTTTGAAAGTTGAAACTGAGAGTAATTTTACTTTCAAATATGGAACATCTAGCATATTTTCTATTCCCAGAAATCCTCCTAACTCGAGTTGGAATATTACATATCCAAACCCTCTTATTGCTTTTCTAGTGTTATTTCCAGATCCTACATAGCAATTTGTGTCAATTTATGAGAAAGTAAGGAATATTGATCTCATTCCTATCATGTGGCGAGATGATCCACTATCCATGAACCATACCTCGATGTCTTCATACACTACATTGTTAAGACCAACCATTAAGAAGAACTCTCTGTCGAATATTTCAACAAGACTATCAACTTCACTTGAGGCTGCTACTTGTCTTCTTGTAAGTTCCTTTACATATTCATGGTTCTAATTTGGAAAAAAGTGTGGATAAAGTTTCCAAAAATTATCTATATGATGTCCACTCCTACCACAATAAGAGCAAAATTTCTTGTTCCTGTCTCTGAACCACAATCCTTTATTGACACTTTCCCTATTATTTTGTCTTGGAAAATGACCTTTTCTCTCTCGAATGCTGATCTCTTCTTGGAGATGTCTTGCATTTGATACCTTTCCCTGGGCTGAAAGTCTGATCTAGTAGGACATAATGCTTATGAAGGACATCTTCATTTGAATTTATCCTTACTTCAACTGTTCTAGAACATTCTTTATATTTACAGGGAGAAGAAAAATATGATGAATTATCTTCCTTGGTTACTTTCTGTAAACCTTTCGTAGGAGATAGTCTCTCTTGTATAGGAGAATTTTCATTCTCCACTTTCCCAGCTTCATAAAATGGTGCCAATATATGGTCCTTAGTCTACAACTCTCTTTCCAATTCATGAATAATACCTCTAAGGAATTCTTCGTGACATATCAATCGATCTTGAATCCTATGTTTCTCCTACTCTAGAGATTGTAGTTGTATCCTTAATTCAAAATTCTCCTTCTAAATATGTTGGTTCATGCCCCTATGAAGCCTTAATTTCATGAGAAATTTACTCATGTTGTCTTGTACAAAAAAAATATCTTAAACAAGGAGTCTTCAAACACCTCCACCAACTTGAGTCTTGGACCTTGTCACATTCACTTGCAAACACTTGTCAAAATAAGATCTAATACCAACTTGATCCGAAAATCCTTGGATGCTAAATTATTCTTCAAACACACATGTTAACATCTAACCTGATTCATAATATTTCTTGATCATATTGAAATTTTTGTTGAATCTTTTATTTATCGAAAACTTCATGAAATGATTAATAATTTGCAGAATAATGTGAGATAACGCAACATAAAATAAAAGAAATAATAAGACAATATTTGATGACAGAGTTCACCTCTCCTAGGCTACATGTTATAACCCTAATTTGCACTAGACATGCTTACCTGACATCAGGCCATCTCATATGCCTTCTTTGCCAAGCCAGTACTGAACACCTCTTCTTAAAAACACCCTTTTTAAAGGCCCACACGCCCTGCTCCACTACAGCCTGTGTGTACACTCTAGTTGACTCACTACAACCCACGTGTACCTACAAAAGCATGAAAAAGGGAAAGTTGTTGACAGAACACACAACTTTGGGTAAGTTAACTAAACCTTTCAGTCATGCATGGCCAGTTATTTGACAAAATAAAAGAAGGGGTAAGGGTCCCATTTGAAAGGAGGAAAATCATAGTAAAGAAACTATACCCAATTGAGTACTCCCCTTGTCCCAACCTTTAGCCTTCCTTGTGCAAAGAGAAATATAGAGAAAATAAGTTGGAGGACAGTTGAAGAGGATCCCAGGACCAGTTTCGAGGAGCAGTTCCGACCACATATAGTAAGTTTAATCTTGTGAAGATTAATACAAAAAGTAATACTTTTCCCGTCCTGCCATATCATGTGTTCAAGTTGAATGTTTATTTAATGATATTGTCACAACTAACCCAACAATTAGTATATGAAATTCATGTTTGCAGCCTTTTGTTTTTTCATGTGTGAATGCAGGTTAGATTTGGGAGGAGGCTTGCAATCAAAGAGTGAGTGAAAGCAAAGGGATTGACATCAAATGAAGGACTTCAGGTAGAGTTATTGAATCTCATTTACACCTTTGTATTGCATGAATGTGAGGTTTTGTGTTGGGAGAATAGGAAGGAGTAGAGGCCTTTAAAATGGTCATTTTCTACATGCATGATTAGAGCCCTTAAATGCTAATTCCGTAGGAGGGATTCCCACCCACAACAGAGTTGGCAACTGTACTGGGGATCTCTAGGGTATTCTGGGAGTATTTTTGGGTATTTAAAAAAAATTGGTTTCATTACTTGTTTTTAGAGTTTCTGCAAAAGTCTGAGCTAGTAGGGATTCTAGTCTTCCATACTAGTTATTTCTTCTTACTTTGCTTGGCTGCATTTTATTTTACGGGAAGTCACAGAGGTACATGTGGCCTGTCTAAGGCTTACATGCATGTATATGCACCCAACCTTCACACAACTCACATGGACACGCTAGCTGATGAAGTGACATTAGCATGGTTAAGTTCATAATTTTTTTATTAAAGAGGCAGTCATACTCTTCCCTATAACAAGTGATCCTTCTCAAGGGTTTTCTGAAACTCATTCCGGTCTCTATTTTTTCAGCTTGTAGCTTAGTTACCACTTCAGATTGGTTTTGTTCTATGAAATTTTCCTTGGATGGTTTTTCTTTTCTAACAAAGTAAGTTTCTGAGTATTTAAGATATTTTGGTTCTCAATACTAGTGGTCTTTTCCAGTGTTTGATTGCTTATATTTTCATTTTTTTTTGAAGAGTTGTAGAGGTACACACGGCCTGCATAAAGTATGCATGCGTGTACATGTGCTCTGACCTTTTACATCTAGCATGCACATGCTAGCTGTTGAACTGTCAACTGCGTGCCTATTGAGAAAATTTTTGTTCAAGGAGAGGCAGTCATCCTTTTCCTTGTCAAAAGTTATACCTCTCAGGGTTCTTGGTCTCCATCATAACAATCAACAACTTAGGTATGATCACAACAATAACTTTTTTTTTCATCAAAAAGTTTTCCTAGAATTTGTTTTCTTTCATAGGGTTTTTAGAAAAGTATGAGAGTTTGTTTTCATCAGTTTGTGTGTTATTGTCAGTGACTCTCTGCGATATGCTCTTAGGCCAGAAGTTTTCTTGGTCTTTACTTGTCGTCATTTTTCCTTTTTTTCTTTGCGAGCATTAAATAAAAAAAAAACTCTTTTATTTCTTGGTTTGGTTAAGTAGTTATTGGTTTGCATTAATAACCAGGAAAAGTTTTGTTTTCATAAGTTCTTGGTTGTTTACTTAGGACAATAAGTAGCTTGTAGTCAAGGGAAATCCTGTTTTGAGTTTGTTGTTCAAAGATCTTGGAAACTTTTTTAGTTTGAAAAGTTGATTAAGAATTGTGTCAAGAAGAAGTTATTTTCTTTCCAACTTTTTGTTTATTTTTCTTTCGTCTCTCAAACATCATTAGTTTCACTTTCATATCCTTTGACTTAACACAAGCCATAAAAAATTAATGATTAATTAAAATCAACTAGACTTTATKTTTGTAGGGTCCATCAATTAGTCTAGGCTAGAGCCTTGATTTAGGTTGGAGAGGAAACTCTTCAAGGCTGCAAAACATACATAAGAGTCTGTGCTAGGGAGTGTTAAAAGTCCAGTATCATGAAAGTTATTTGATACCCCCATCTAACATAGGGGATAAACACAAGGTTGCGTGCGGAAAGGTAGCGGAGATAAACCCTTCAATTCCGGACCAATCGTAGTGGAGAACACATATAGAGGGCTTGTCTTGGGATTTCGTCGATTGCATTTTCCATGGATCTTCATGGGTCTCGAATCCATTCGAGGTCCTCAGTTTTCTTCTGGACCACTTTATTTCGATACCCTTGACAAGTTTTGAGTTTGATACCCTGCTCATTGTGGTCTACCCGACTGTCGAATGTACCCGCCTGGTGATTGTTCGCGTGCTAGCATCCTAGTTTCCTATCCTTTTTTAGAGACA
>ML800774.1:83374-102723 GCA_009831015.1 Picea engelmannii
AGTTTTGCATTTTACTCTCAAAGATTGGGCACCCTCGACTCTAGAAGAAGCACAAGATTTTGCTTGCCAGATTGAGAAGAACCTTGAGTTCGAAGACTACATCCATCAAGTCAATATCTTGCACAATAATGACCCTTGTGACGAGGATATCACCGAAGCTGAGCCCAAGTTCCCAGAAATTCTTGAGGTAAAATTCATGCCTCCCAAAAGGAAATGGAACACAACTTTCTCAAACACCAACAATTTTCTAAACGTCTCAAGACAACATGAACCATCCGAAAATTTGGGCATCGCCACTCATAAAAAACCTAACTTTGAAGATTCCTTGTTTGTCTTGAACACACCAATGTTAGAAAATCAAGATATGAGTGAACCCAGATTTGAGTATTTTGACCACACCAATAGGGATCCTGAAACCAGGTCTGAAGACCCCTGAGTGCATAATGGAACCAACTTAGACAGTAGTCTGTCCTGTATCTTGAAAAGGGTTAAAATAATTCTCGAAATCATTCATTTCTTGACAAAGAAAGACCCGGATGACCAATTATCTTCTGAGGGGACTCCCATACTATTACAAAACGATCAGTTTGAGCAAGATGAGAAAACACCCTCTTTATCATTAATGGATGATCTTGGATCTAGTGATTACAAATCGATGGATCCATACTTGTTTCAAGATTGCCCCACTTTTCCCTTGATAGGAGAAGACACAGATTGGGGTGATTATCCCGACGATGCCTCTAATACCTTTGAAGATTCAGACGAAGATGGCTATCCAGTACATAGAGTAAGTAATATTGTTGAGTGAAACAAAGATGTTTTCAAAGACATAGAAGTTCCAAGCACCGTCATTGTGGATGAAAACCCTTGGTGTTTTCAATGTAGTGAAGCACATTAGGAACATGAGTGTCCTTACAGTAATGGTGGCCATCAAAAAGTAAACAATATAGACCACTTCATAGAATGCCCTCAAATAAATATCACTGCTGAAGAGAATCAAGAGGCCATAAAAGAAGCAACCAGGTCATCCATAATGGCGATAATAAACAAACTAGACCAGGAGTCAAAAGAAAATCTAAAGAAACAAGAGTTCCAGGTGTATAGAAGAAAGAAGTTGAACCAACCTGTCGCTGACCAAACAAAAAACCCACCTGTGGATGTAATCTTTCCTAAAACATCCAAGATTGAAAGGGTTAACCTGAACTTTGACCTTGAAGGGGAATTATCCAAGATGTTTGTAACCATCCCTTTGAGAGAAGCCATCAAGGTACCATCTATCAAAGAGCGATTTGACAAATTTTTCCAAGGATTAGATGGACCATTGAAAGATGGAACTATTGGTCGTATCTAGAATGTACATGTGCTTACAACTTATGTGCAAGAGCCCAATGATTCTATCAAAGATGATAAAGAACGTGACAAAACCAGGTAGACTCCTCATAAATATTTTCTAGAAGATGTGCCTTTTGCAAAGGAGGAAAATTCTAATCAGATTAAATGGATCAAGAAAGAGGAATACCGACAACTCCTGGATGAGTTCAAAGGTCAAGAATTAGAGACTGCGAAAATACTAAAGAAGGTGGAAGATGATGTATGGATCTGTCCTTCGCAGTAGGAAATATTTATAGCAGAATCCCACCCACCTCCCTCTACACAATACACCAGGGTCATTCAAGGTAGGACCAATTTCAAAGTCAGAGAGTACAAGGAGGGGGACATGGTTTGGATGGGGGATGCCAATAAAGGGAAGCCTACTAATATAAAAGGAAACAATCATTTTTGGCTTGGCTCTTTTAAGGTTGGAAGAAAGTCAGTTAATGACTCTTATTACCTATCTACACTGGAGGGATGAAGGTGCACAATGCCCGTCAACAGGCACCTCCTCAAACCCCACTAGGATGAGGTAACTTGACTTCATAGGTAAGTAGGAATTTTTTATTCATGTATTATACCATTTGCATTTCATGTTAGATTGCTTTCACATTTGCACTATTGATTGTTTTCTTTCAGTCTATATGTATGCTGGGATGGCATTACCTCCCCATTTTTATCACTAATGCCCCCATCGCGATTGAGAAGGTCTGCAGGTTATACCAGAGATGTTGAGGTTCTCATGCACTCTACGGTGAACACATGTCCCCGAGTTGGAGCAAGATGTTATCCCCGATTTTTAGGGATAACTAGGAGATCATGTCTCGAGGCCCACAGGTCCCAGACATGGAGTACCGAGAGGAAGATTGACCTGAGCATGGCCCTGGAGGGCCCATCCTTTTCTTCTTCCATCAACTTTGTCTTGTAAAGAAACAACAACATCCATCACTATCGGCTTGGTCTTGTATCAGAACAGGTTCTTTCTCCATGAGGTAATTGGTCCAGGTATGATGGTATGTGTCACTTTTGATCATTGAAACCTTTAAATATATGCATCTGATTCCTTTTATCTCTAACAAGTGCTTGGATATTACATTGGCCCACTTGACCATGCTTGGGGAAATTGACATGATTCCCTAGCAAGCCTATGCCCATAGGTTCTGGTTTGGCACTGGGGAATTTCTGAAAAGCCATCGTTCGCTCCCATCATACTACCACTTTTACATATTATCTCCCGCTCATTTATCCCATTCCCCTTGTCTGAGCATTGGGTTGACCTATTTGCAGGATTGCACCTTATCTCATGGGAAGAAGGAGCTAAAGGCCCAGAAGGTAAAAGCAACTGGTAAAAGAAAAAATCCTAGAAATAAAACCTCGAGATTTTTCGCCCAGGTATCCCCGAGAAGGAAATAAAAAACCTCTCAACAAGAAACAAGAGGGGCGAAGAAAATAAAAAACAATACCTAGTTAGAGGATAGGGGGTCTCATCACGAGCCAACCTATTAGGTTCATGGGTACCTAACAGTATGGCATTTCCACCATCTGGTTACCATGCCAGGGCAGTGACCTTGGGTTGCATGGCCAAGGGAAAGGGGGTCTCATCACGAGCCAACCTTCTCATCTCTGTGAAAGTACTTGTGGGTAACATTGTCATCTCTGGTCACCATGCCAAGGTAGTGTCCTCTGGCTATCCCTTGAATAAAAAGAAAAAGAAGAAGAAAAATAAAATAAAAGAATAAAGGTAGGAATGGGCTTGGAAAAAATGCATCCATGATAGGTACAACTCACCTTCTACAAAGGCACCCATAGATAACATTATGCATCCTTGGCCCTCATTTCACCCACTTGTATGGACATCCCTTAGCCACATCACCTCACTTACATGGTTTGGATGAAATCTTCCTAGAAACTTTCTTTTTTCTTGTGGACACTAGCGATGTCTTGTCTTTTTCTCCAATCTTGTATTGCAGGTTTTTGTAATGTCTTTGAGCTATTGACTGATGTATTAGGTTTTTTATGCATATGATTAATAATATTTATGATGAGATGTGATTAACATTTCTATGATCCCGGTGATGTATGAGCCCATGGACGGCATAGCTTTTGATGTGCAGGACCATGCCCGATGGACAAGTACCATTTGGACCTGTACACATGGGGAGATGACTAGTTCGGACCTCCATGGGGCTGAAGAGACCACCTGATGGATACTGAGACCCCGTCAGGGGGTAGAGACAGGATGGAGATGGATCAGGGATTTTGCACTAGAGAGGAAGAGTGTTGGTTGTGGAGCTGTTGGCAGACCAACATATTTTTAACTTTTTAAATATCAAATAATAATCTATGTAGCTACCTAACTGGGGTCGTACATTTTTCCGTTCTTTATGAGCGATTTTTGAAATGACAATTGTAAGTTTTTAGTTTTTCCTAGTGTTTTTGTTTTCATGCTTCGTTCATGACTGAAAGCATGAAAACAAAAAAATAAAACTTATGATTGTATTACCACTCTATTTAAAAAGTTTGTGAAAGGAAAAATGTCTCCATAGATTTTATTAATGAAGCCTTGTTCCTTACTAGGAAGTTTATTCTCTTTGTTTTGACTCCTTGAATGTCAAGCATGCTTATGGATTATTATTTGGATCAACAAAGGACCATTTAATTTAAAGCATTAATATATTTTTGTGTGGTTCTTGGTCATCCATTCCCTTGTCACTAGACTTTGGTTTATAAGTTTCCCTCTCCCAAACTTTAAGACCTTACCCACTCTGTTGTGGAATCATTTTTATTTTAATACACCTGGTTGTGGCCTGTACTATGTGAAAGGTGGTAGTCCAATCATAGTGAGACCATAATTTTGAAGCTTGGTCTTGCATTTTTCAACATCCCTTGCATTCATTTCAAACAATGCCTATCTTTTCGTTGAGGATTTTCTGCTCATACGCCATAGATTGTTGATGAGTTTCGGTCTTGGAGTATAGCTCTAGAATACTCGCACAAACCCTCCATGCATACTGTGTTTGGGTGATTTCCTGTTGATTTACCATGGCCCTGGTTGTTAGGGTTGAACCCAACGACACTCAGACCTTGCTCCTATGTGATGATGCAAGGGAGGATATCAAGGGTCACGACTGGCTTGTTTTCATTGAGAAATTTTAGGGATTTAACCTACAGACCACTCAGGGATTCTCCCTCTCGTTTGATGGATGTCGAGCCAAGGTGGGGGACATTCAACTCGAAGTCACATAGGACTTTTTAAGCCAAGAAACAGGTCTCCCTGTGAGCGGGAAGAAGTGGTTCAAGAATGCCAAGATCGAAGAGGTTCCATGGAGTCTTTTCTTTACATCTCAAAAGATCAATGGTTGTGAAAAAGGTATGCCAGTCTCCCTACTGAAAACCCGATGGCATGGTTTTCTTGCAGTGTTGAAATAGTTCGTGACGTGTGAAGGCTGTTTTGGTTTTGTTTTTCTATATCACCTGCGTTTTCTCATGAATTTCATAGGGTTTCCATTAAACATGCTTTGTTACCTGTGGAGAAGCCTGTACAAAATGGATAAGAGGTATAAGAAGCAACGTTTGGATTCAAGCCTTTTCCACTATGGTCTGATAAAAATTATTCTTGCACATCAATTGAAGTTACAGAACGATGACTGGGATTCATTTTTAACCCGAAATGGTTTCACTAACCCCAATGCTATAGAGGTTGACAAAACTATGATTGAAGAAACAATAGTTTATCCCAGAGTATTCCCTTCATCTACACAGGTCTGTGTTACAATAACCCATAGTAAACCTTTACCCAACCCAAGAATTGTTGAGCAGACCCATGAGCAATATGCACAGCCTAATGTCTCTGTAAAAAATGCAAACAAACCTGTAGGCAAGTCGTATAAAGGTGATATCGATTTGGGTTTTAAAAATAAAAGAGCTGGAAGGTTGATTTCAAGGAAGCTATGAAATAAATCAAACCCTAATGTGAGATCGATCAAGGCGATCGAGATCCATGAGAGCTCAGACTCTGAGATTGATAGATTTCTTACTGAGGAAGACTCTCCTTCTCTCCAAACACACCTTGATCAGTCATAAAATTTCATGGACAATCTGCTGTCTTGTTTGAAGCATAGTGAAGGGTTTATAGGTATTAAGTTTGGTAAAAAATCTACAATCGACATTGGACACATTCCAGTGCACAACTGTGAGTGTTCTAAATCGACCGTCACATAGTCACAATGCAAAACGTGTCTATTCTGGATTGACAAGTATTACACCAATATACCCATTTTAAAGTCACAGATCAAATCCCTTACTAATCAGGTCGACCTTTTAATAGATGAAAATCACAAGCTCAAGTCTATTGTTAAGGGACAAGGGAAACGCTTGAAAACTACAGGGAACATCATATTAAAAAATGTCGAGACTGTAACAACGGTGATAAATTCTGAGATCATGTGATTTGATTTGATTTTACAGTTAAAGGTAAGATTCCTTTTTATCTTAAAATAGTGTTATATTTTGTTTATTTTATAATTTAGATTTCGTTGTTAAGATAGACTCGCTACAGAATCAAAATATTATGTAGCCAATCTATTCTAATTCAAAATTTGGAAAGTTGTGGTTAAATGAATATCTAAATTTCTTTATTTTATCTTTTCCTTTCAGGATATTTGGGAGTCTATGGTGATCAAGTGATCAGAATCATTTTTGGGGCTTGTTATCCATATATATGGTCCATTTTTGTATAAACAGGAATAAACGTTTTTTAGTTTTTAAAGATTTAGTGTGATCTGGGGTGGTTGTAATTCTCCCTCTATTTTTGTAATCATTGAATGATCACAAAGATTCAATCTTATCTTATATGATAAGACAGTTTGCTTTTCTGAAACCTATATAAACTCGTATTTTTTGGAATCAAATCATCTTAGTTTGGGGCTCAAGTATGGACAATTGATGCACAGACTTGAATGAAATAGAGATACATATTATAGCTTTAGCTTTTTGTGTATGATGTTTTAGTTGAAGTTCTGTTATCTTGACATGGTAATAGGTGTTGATAGATTTTGTCTTCATGCTTTATTATGAATTGAGATAAATCATTTTTAATATGCTGTCCATATGTGATGTTTCATAAATTATATAGAATGATAATCTATTCAACTTAAATGATGAGATTTATCTTTAATTTTCTGTTGAATGTTTAAATGCAAAGGTCTTACAACAAGATTTATCTTACTGTAATTGCTTATAAATCACAATATCATTGCGATTACTTGTATCATAAGTTCTGTTATTAAAACTCAGTTTCCAGCATATTGTTTCACATTTATTCAGAACAATCTCAAGGTTTGTTGCAGGTTTACTTCTTGGACTAGGCGGATGGATACTCTCTATTATATAGACGTTGGATGCATTAATAGGTCAGTTTATTTATTTTATCTTTTGTTTGTCTTCGAAACCCTTATGTGTGACCTGGCTTTGACCGTTCACATATTTATGTTTCATAGTATATTCTTTTTTGTTTAATCTTAGATAAATAATGAAAAAAACAAAAAATAGTTTATATATTTTATTTATCTGCTTTTGTTAAAACAACCATCTTTTCATAGATTTTTGTGAGCTTAGATTAAAGCTTACACTTGTATAACATGCACATAAATTAGACAAACAAATCTGTTTTGTAAATATTATTTAAAATAGTTATATAGATATGCATGTACATATATATACTAAGTAGTTATTTGTTAGTTTGTTCTTTTTCTTTTATTCGTTTCTTTTAGGGCTTTTAGATTGGCCAACAGAGCCATTAAACCCGTTGGAGCAAGTCATACCAAATGGCTTGGGTTATTTAGACAACCCCAGACCAGACTCTTTCTTCCAATTGATGGACGATCATTTTTTCCCTTCAACAAATGGCGCTAGAAGGAGGGCCTGAGCATGATTGATGGCACGTGAAGGTCGCAAGAATCCTCCCCCACACACCTGCTCACCTACTGTAACAAGAATTCATTCCGACGACAACATTACCTCTCAAACAACAACCGCATCAAACGAAAATCCACAAATTACTGTTGAGTGAGTAACCCCAAACCCCCCAGGGTCCGATGTACAAGAGATTGTTCGTCAATCACTTCTAAGGAAACACGATGCTTTGGCCCATATCAGACAACTAGGTTGGCCATTGAATCAACCGCTAGATTTTTCTGATATTAGAGAGAAACTTGAAGGCACTGGTCTTATCCTGAACCCTACAGATCCATATCACATCCTCACTCCTACAGCTGGAGGATCTGGTATCCCACCTTCACCACCACCTTCATCTCCTTCCTCTTTAGGAGAAGAGTCATCTGACGAAGGAAGTTCTTCATCTCAACCTTCCACACCACCCACGCCTATGGCAAATCCAAACAATCCCGCTAGACCTTGGCTCGATCAAGATGTTGTGGCCATACCTAGACCCCAACATCCTTTGCCTAAACATACAGAGAAATAACTCCCTAAATTCGATCCAGATTCTAAGAAAATCGCTGAGGATCACATAAAAAAATTCATGCTAGCCATTAGACTCTGAAACATAGAACACAAAGACGTAGTATGTAGAATTTTTCCATACACATTTGAAGGCAATGCCTCTACTTGGTATTTTTCCCAACAACCCCACACTATTGTATCTTAGGATAGATTCAAATCTTGTTTCCTTGAGAAATTTGGAGACAAAAAGTATCTCGAAGCCTTAGTCATGGAACTCTCCAGTTTAAAGATGAACCCCAAGGAAAAAATAAAAGACTTTAATCAAAGGTTTCTAACATTAAAGAATTGAATCCCCACTGATTCAATGCCTACTGAAAATCTTATCGTCGCATACTACACCAAAGACTTACATCAGAACATAACAATCTGGGTAAAAAGGTCTAAGAAGGAAACACTATTGGAATCCTTCGAGGAGGCGTGCCAAATTGAGAAAGATATTCTAAGCCTAAAGGATAATATCTGTAATAAGGTAGAGATTACCTCATCTTCCAAAAAGAAAATAGAAATTCTTCCTAGGCCTCCCCAAACCAAAATTCAATCAGAGAGTTTAGATCTGGAAAATTTACATAAGGTCATTTAGAAGTTGTCGAATCAAGTTGTAGATTTAAGGAGATCAGCTGAAGAAGCTTCTTCAAGCAAAGAGTCTTACAAACCCCCTTTTAGAAAGCCTTTTCCCACAAACCGACCCAATTTAAATTTTGAAGGCCTTAATCTAGAAAGCCCACAATATGTGATACAAACAATCCTTGAAGCTCATGATAGCTTAGTTCCCCCCAAGATTTCTGAAGATATAGTTGAAAAAGACATAGTGGAAGAGGATAAATCCTCTCCCAACATCTTCGGGCATTTTTTGGATAGTATCTTTCAAGCCAATTTTGAAATGGTTCATCCTTATAATACCAGAAGTAAAAAACCGAATAAACCCTCTTCTGAAATTGGAAATAATGCACCCCGAAAATAGTCTAGACAAACTGAAGATAAACATAATTCAACAACTCCAAGTTTAGAATACGATCTGATTGAAGACCTTAAGAAACTTAGAGCTAATATTTTTGTTTATGAATTGTTGAAATTTCCTTTTCTTCTGCAAAATATGCTTCAGAATATTGCAGAAAATAGCAAAAACAACAATCTGAACAACAAAAAATTTGCAGAAAACAACCCTAAAACATCTCAAAAGGTTCCCATTAAAATGACACTAGAACCCTCGGATAAAAGAGACCTTGCTGTAAAAAGTGTAACAAATGTAGATAGAATAATTCCTGGGACTACGACTAAAAACCAACTAAGTTCTGTTGTTAACACTCGCAGAAATGTCCCACATTTTCTGTTGACCTTTGAAATTTTCAATAAGAATGTACATAATTTTATGGTAGATTCTGGCGCATCATCAAATGTAATGCCTTGGTCTATCTGCCAGAAAATCAATGCTGAAGTTTAACCTTCAAGTCTGAAAATTATTCATCTTGATCGGACCAGTGTTAAGGTGATAGGTGAATTAAAAAATGTCCTTATCAGGTTATCCTCTAATCCTCAAGTTCACCAGATTATTGATATTATTGTTGTGGACATCCCTGAAGTATATGGCTTATTTTTAAGTAGGTATTGGTCCGAACAACTGCATGGTTATTTTGCGACAGACTGGTCTCATTTGTGGCTGCCAGAGAATGGAAAGCCTAACAGAATCAATATCAATCATGAGCATTAGCTCAAGCTTACTGTGACTAATTTAAATGACACTAATGAACCATTTACTTCTTCTGCTAACTCACCTGAAATGCAGGGAATGAACACTTTTTTCAGTAACTTCATGGAAAAAACTTCTACCATTACTGACCCGGAACAACAGTCAGAACTCATGACTTGCGCACAGTTGGCAGCTCTCCCTAGTATGTCACATATAGATGATGAGACTCACATATGGTATCTCTACTTCGATGGATCCAAATCTAAATAAGGAGCTGGTGCAAGATGCGTCCTCATTGACCCAGCAGGTAACAAAACTTTGATCGCTTGCCAATTAGAATTTGAATGCACAAACAATACTGCTGAATATGAGGCACTCCTGCAAGGACTCAGAAAGGCCCTAGATTTGAAAATACAAAATTTAGTGGTATTCGGTGATTCAGAAATTGTGGTCAAGCAGGTAAGGAATTCCATTCATTGCCCGATTCCACACCTGAAAAGTTATCAAGCTGAGATATGGAATCTAATGCACAAATTTTCTGCATTTAACATTAATTCCATTCCAAGATCAAACAATTCTGAGGCTAACTTGTTGGATAATGTTGCTTCTAAATTGTTTCCCGCAGAAGGCCTTTCTCCGAACACATTTTCCATTGAGTTGTTGTTTAGACCATTATCCCAGACAACATCACTAATTGGAGAGTGTTCGATGACGATCAATAGATCATCAATTTCCTGCACATGGAAGACACTTTTCGAGGTGCGGTTATCGATGAAGGCACCCATGATGAAGACCTCCACAATTTTACGATAATCTCAGACCTAAGGTCTTAGGAAACCACATCAAATATGGTAAATTCTATCCCAAAATCTATGGTAAGATTAGAAAAGTTTTATGAGTTGCATGATAAATTCAGAAAATCGGTAAATTGTAAAACCAATAGTTCCTCTTTGACCCATGAAAAAGTAAATCTAGGAACTAAAGATAACCCACAATGCATCAATTTGGGAGCGAGATGTTCTAAGCAAGAGAAATCAACCTTTATTAAATTATTTAAAGAATTTAAGGATGTATTTGCTTGGACGTATGATGATCTAAAAAAATTCGACCCTAACATTATACAACACATCATCCCCATGAAACCCTTGACTCAGCCTTTTCAACAGAAGTTAAGAAAAATGCACCCAAAACTTGAACCAACGGTCAAGAAAGAACTAAACAAACTATTGAATGCTAAGATAATCTTCCCGGTGAGACATACACAATGGGTCTCTAACCTTGTCCCTGTAAGGAAGAAAAGTGGCAAAATCCGACTATGTGTTGATTTCTGAAACTTAAACTGAGCATCTGATAAAGACAACTACCCTGTTCCTCCGATGCAACAAATTCTCTTGCAAGTATCTAGTTTTGAAAGATTGTTACTACTAGATGGTTTTTCAGGGTATAACCAAGTCCTCATGTCTCCCCCAGACCAGCTGAAAACCACTTTCTGTACTCCATGGGGAACCTATGCTTATAGAAAGATGCCCTTTGGGCTTATAAATTCCAGTGCCACTTTCCAGAGAGCGATGGATATCACTTTTCACAGTCTAATTAATCAATCTGTAGTAGTCTATCTCGATGATGTCACATTTTTCTCTAAGAATAAGGAGGATCACTTAGCCCATCTGAGATCTATTTTACAACGATGTCATAAGTACAACGTCTCTTTGAATCCTAAAAAATATGTCTTTGCAATAGAACAAGGCAAGTTTCTCGGATTCATAGTATCTAATGAAGGTATGATCATTCATACCAAGAGGACTCAAGTCATCTCAAAATTACCTCCCCTCTCTTCCAAAAAATCTATGCAATCTTTCCTAGGTCAGATAAATTTTGTTAGAAGGTTCATTCCCAGTTTTTCGAAAATGGTCAGGCCTTTGCAAAACTTAATAAAAAAGGATGTGCAATACTATTGGGGACCTCAAGAAATTCAAGCTTTTAACTCAATTAAAAAAGCCATAGTGGAGGCTTCATCCCTAATGAGCCCTGAGTTTTTGTGAGATTTCACTCTTTATACATTTGCCTCCGATCAATCTTATGTTTTTGTGCTAACTCAAAAGAATGATGAAAACAATGAAGTTCCCATTGCCTTTATGAGCTTAGCCTTCAAGGGAGCAGAGCTTAATTATCCAGCTGTAGATCAGCAGGCTTACGCTGTTCTTAAAGCAGTAAATTTTTTTCGATCTTATCTACTGAAATCTAGAACGAAAGTCATTGTTCCTTACCCTGCTGTCAGAAATTTATTAGTACAGAAAGAGCTGGGTGAAAAAAGGGCAAACTGGGTGACATCCTTGCAAGAGTATGGCCTTGAAATCACCCCGGCACAAATTGTTAGAGGCCAAGGTCTATGTAAATTGGTTGCTGATTCAGTTGAAGAACAACAAAGGAAAACTGATATGTTAATTGAAGATCGACATAATCAAAGTCAAATCTGCTGTGTACAAAATCCTACAAGTCCTTGGTATGATGACATTAAGTTTTATTTAACACACGGTTCAACTCCTCTTCACCTTGATCCCAAAAACAAGAGAGCGTTAAGATTAAATTCTGCACCTTACCATCTTGTGAATGGTGTACTATTTCACAAATTTTTTGATGAAATCCTTATGCGTTGTCTAGCAAGAGATGAAGCAGATAAAGTCTTATCTGAGTTGCATGCAGGAGAAGCTGGTGGGAATTTCGGCGGAGACACTATTGCCCATAAAGTATTAAGGGTAGGGTATTATTGGCCCATGCTTTTCAAATATTCCCATACATTATGCCGCAAATGTGTAATCTGTCAAAAGACTTCTGGACGTGTACAGAAGGCAACATTTCCGCTGCAACCTGTTTCAGTAGATTTCCCTTTCCAGCAATGGGGTCTTGACATTATTGGCCCAATTAACCCCACCTCCTCATAGCAACATAAGTACATAATCATAGCAACATACTATTTTACCATATGGTCCGAAGTTGCGCCCTTAAAAGTGGTAAACACCAGCTAGGTAATATCTTTCCTTAATTCAAATATCATTACTCGATTCGGTATTCATGAATGTCTGGTTTTCAATAATGCTTCCTATTTTTCATCCCTAGATATGAGCTCCTTTTCTTTAGAAAAAGGGATTAGGATAAAATATTATGCCAGCTATTACCCCTAAGGAAATGGTTTGGCAGAATCGACAAACAAAAACCTGATCAAAATTATTAAGAGAATAGTCTCCGAAAACCACAAAAACTGGCATAATGCACTATTCAATGCACTCTGGGCTAATAGGGTAACTCGGAAAACTATTGTTGGTAATTCCCCCTTTTTCCTTGTTTATGGAAGGGAAGCAATTCTTCCTCCGCATGTTCTACTTCCCTCTCTGCAACTATCACAGAAGGTTCAGGAAGAAGACTGTCCTCCTCTAGAAAGTCGGATTAATGCTTTACTAAAGTTAGAAGAGGTTAGGACCCAAGTTAAACAAAAAATGGATCATCATCAACATATTGTCAAAAGCTGGTTTGATTCGAGTTCTGCCTCAGACAGGAATTTTGAGGTAGGAGATATTTTCCTCAAGTGGGATAAACCTCATGAGGGGAAAGGCGAGCATACTAAGTTCCAAAACCTGTGGTTGGGACCATTTTTAATCACTGAAAAACTAGATCCCAGTTCCTTTCGCTTGTAGAATTTAGAGGGACAACCAGACACCTTCTCGGTGAATGGCCAATATCTCAAAAGGTATTTCACTTGACAACTCTCAGATACACCTTTTGTATATATTTTTCTGTTTTGGTTTCTTTTGGTTTCTGTTTTCTTTTTTGGTTTGTTTTTATTTTTCTTTTTTGTTGTTTATTGGCCTTTTTGAGTCAAATATGCCTGTATTAAAGTCTAGTTCAAAAGAAGATAATAGAATGCTTCATCTTGAAATAAGTGTCAAGGGATGTCAGAGCATCAATTGTTGTGTTTTTCTAAAGACGTAAACTAGTTAAAGATGGTATTTTGTTTGAGAATTGATTTCTTGGTTTCAATTTGCATTTGAGAGTAGACACGACTATCTTTAAAGACTCTTTACGCCATCCTTGCTCTTAAGAAAGAAACTCAACGATGCCTCCATGTCCTCAAAAAATAGTTTTATTAATAACTATTTTCAGATCTTGATGAAGGTTAGCAAGAAAAATCTAAAGGCCTGGAAAATATTAAGTTGTGTAAAAACTGGAATTTTCAGCATCACCCTGCTCTGCTGAATGTCTTTAAAACTATATCAAAATGTGAATAATTTCTCAAAGAGCTGTGGGAAGTGTTTGTAAACCCACCGAGATACTGAACAAGTCTTCTAGTAGTAGGTAAATGCATGCATGATGCCAAGACAACTTCGCCGGGGTACTGAACAGGCCCACTAGCAGCGAAGTGATGTCAGGTAAAAGAAAATTCTCAGTTATAAATTTTGATTTTGGCCATAAGAATCCTTCATTCTGATTTGAGATTTCTTGGACAGGATACAAATGTCAGAGTGGGTTAATTGACATCCCTGTCGAGTTTATGGACGCCTGCTGGCAGCAGTGGCCCTGTCAATAGTATTGGAGCCATTAACTTAAACATTGTGGCATTCATTTGTGAAGTTTGTCACCAGATTTCATTCTTTTTAACAAAAGATGTCTTAAGCTGGACCACATCGTAATTATTAAAGAGTCTCAAATGAATTTTTAGTTGTTCTTTGATTTGAAATCATTCAAACATTTCTAACCTGAACCCGTCAGTGATACAGAGATAACTGCTTCTCCCAGCAAGTAGCCATTGTTGGCAACCCAACATAATTTTAACTTTTTAAATATCAAATAATAATCTATGTAGCTGCCTAACTGGGGTCGTACATTTTTCTGTTCTTCATGAGCAATTTTCAAAACGACAATTGTAAGTTTTCGGTTTTTCCTAGTGTTTTTGTTTTCATGCTTCGTTCATGACTGAAAGCATGAAAACGAAGCATTAAAACTTATGACTGTATTACCACTCTATTTGAAAATTTTATGAAAGGCAAAATGTCTCCACAGTTTTTATTAATGAAGCCTTGTTCCTTACTAGGAAGTTTATTCTCTTTGTTTTGACTCCTCGAATGTCAAGCATGCTTATGGATTATTATTTGGATCAATAAAAGACCATTTAATTTAAAGCATTAATATATTTTTGTGTGGTTCTTGGTCATGCATTCCATTGTCACTAGACTTTGGTTTATAAGTTTCCCTCTCCCAAACTTTAAGACCTTACCCACTCTGTTGTGGAATCATTTTTATTTTAATACACCTGGTCGTGGCCTATATTATGTGAGAGATGGTAGTCTGATCACAGTGAGCCCATCATTTCAAAGCTCGGTCTTGGGTTTTGCAACATCCCTCACATTCATTTTAAACAATGCCTATCTTTTCGTTGAGGATTTTCTGCTCATATGCCATAGAGTTTTGATGATTTTTGGGCCTGGAGTATAGCTTTGATCTACTCTTACAATCCCTCCATGAATACTATGTTTGGGTGATTTCCTGTTGATTTCCCATGGCCTTGGTTGTTAGGGTTGAACCCAACGACACTCAGACCTTGCTCCTATGTGATGATGCAAGGGAGGAACTCGAGGGTCATGGCTAGCTTATTTTCCTTGAGAAATTTTAGGGCTTTAACCTATAGACCGCTCATGAATTCTCCCTCTTGTTTGACGGATGTCGAGACGAGGTGGGGGAAAATCAACTCAAAGTCACAGAGGAATTTTTAAGCCAAGCAATAGGTCTCCCTGCGAGTGGGTAGAAGTGGTTCAAGAATGCCAAGGTCGAAGTGGTTCCATGGAGTCTTTTCTTAACATCTCGAAAGATCAATGGTTGTGAAAAAGGTATGCCAGTCTCCCTACTAAAAACCCGATGGCATGGTTTGCTTGCAGTGTTGAAACAGTTCATGACGTGTGAAGGTCATTTTGGTTTTGTATTTCTATATCACCTGCGTTTTCTCATGAATTTCATAGGGTTTCCATTAAACATGCCTTATTACCTATGGAGAAGCCTGTACAAAATGGCTAAGAGGTATACGAAACGACGTTTGGATTCAAGCCATTTCCACCACAGTATGATAAAAATTATGCTTGCACATCAATTGAAGTTACAGAACGATGACTGTGATTCGTTTTTAACCCGAAATGGTTTTTCTAACCCCAATGTTGTAGAGGTTGAAAAAACTGTGATTGAAGAAACCATAGTTTATCCTAGAGTATTCCCTTCATCTACACAGGTCTGTGTTACGACCACCCACAGTAAACCTTTACCCAACCCAAGAATTGTTGAGCAGACCCATGACCAAGATGCACAACCTAATGCCTCTGTAAACAACACAAACAAACATGTAGGCAAGTCATATAAAGCTGATATTGATTTGGGTTTTAAAAATAAAAGAGTTGGAAGGTTGATTTCGAGGAAGTTGCGAAATAAATCAAACCCTCATGTGAGCTCGATCAAGGCGATCGAGATCTATGAGATCTCAGACTCCGAGATTGATAGATTTCCTATTGATGAAGACCCTCCTTCTCTCCAAACACACCTCGATCAGTCATACAATTTCATGGATAATCCATTGCCTTGTTTGAAGCATAGTGAAGGGTTTCTAGGTATTAAGTTTGGTAACAAATCTACAGTCCACATTGGACATGTTTCGGTGCACAACCGTGAATGTTCTAAATCGACTGTCACACAGTCACAATGCGAAACGTGTATGTTCTGGATTGACAAGTATTACATCGATATACCCATTTTACAGTCACAGATCAAATCCCTTACTGATCAGGTCGACCCCTTAATAGATGAAAATCACAAGCTCAAGTCTATTGTTAAGGGACAAGGGAAACACTTGAAAACTATAGGGAACATCATATTAAAAAATGTCGAGACTGCAACAACGGTGATAAATTCTGAGATCGTGTGATTTGATTTGATTTTACAGTTAAAGGTAAGATTCCTTTTTATCTTAAAATAGTGTTATATTTTGTTTATTTTATAATTTATATTTCGTTGTTAAAATAGACTTTCTACAAAATCAAAAGATTCTGTAGCCAGTCTATTCTAATTCAAAATTTGGAAAGTTGTGGTTAAATGAATATCTAAATTTCTTTATTTTATCTTTTCCTTTAAGGATATCTGGGAGTCTATGGTGATCAAGTGATCTGAAGCATTTTTGGGGCTTTTTATCCATATCTATGGTCCATTTTTGTATAAACAGGAATAAATGTTTTTTAGTTTTTAAAGATTTAGTGTGATCTAGGGTGGTTGTAATTCCCCCTCTATTTTTGTAATCATTGAATGATCACAGAGATTCAATCTTATCTTATATGATAAGACAGTTTGCTTTTCTGAAACCTATATAAACTCGTATTTTTTGTAATCAAATCATCTTAGCCTGGGGCTCAAGTATGGACAATTGATGCACAGACTTGAATGAAACAGAGATACATATTATAGCTTTAGATTTTTGTGTATGATGTTTTAGTTTAAGTTATGTTATCTTGAAATGGTAATAGGTGTTGATAGATTTTGTCTCCATGCTTTATTATGAGTTGAGATAAATCATTTTTAATATGCTATCCATATGTGATGTTTCAGAAATTATATAAAATGATCATCTATTCAACTTAAATGATGAGATTTATCTTTAATTTTCTGTTGAATGTTTAAATGCAAAGTTATTACAACAAGATTTATCTTACTGTAATTGCTTGTAAATAACAAGATCACTGTGATTATTTGTATCATATGTTCTGTTATTAAAACTCAGTTTCCAACATATTGTTTCACATTTATTCGGAACAATCTCAAGGTTCGTTGCAGGTTTACTTCTCGGACTAGGTGGATGGATACTCTCT
This sequence comes from Picea engelmannii, assembly GCA_009831015.1. Classification (NCBI taxonomy): domain Eukaryota; kingdom Viridiplantae; phylum Streptophyta; class Pinopsida; order Pinales; family Pinaceae; genus Picea; species Picea engelmannii. Next base: position 100,847 of record ML800774.1, read on the forward strand.
ATTATACATATGTTGGATGCATTAATAGGTCAGTTTATTTCTTTTATCTTTTGTTTGTCTTCAAAACCCTTATGTGTGACCTGAATTTGACCGTTTACATATTTATGTTTCATAGTATATTCTTTTTTTGTTTAATCTTAGATAAATAAAGTAAAAAACAAAAAATAGTTTATATATTTTCTTTATCTTCTTTTGTTAAAACAACCATATTTTCATAGATTTTCGTGAGCTTAGATTAAATCTTACACTTGTATAACATGTACATAAATTAGATAAACAAATTTGTTTTGTAAATATTATTTAAAATAGTTATATAGATATGCATGTACATATATATACTAAGTAGTTGTTTGTTAGTTTGTTCTTTTTCTCTTATTCATTTCTTTTAGTAATTTTAGATTGGCCAACGGAGCCATTAAACCCGTCAGAGTGAGTCATACCAAATGGATTGGGTTATTTAGACAACTCTGGATCAGACTTGTTCTTCCAATTGACGGATGGTCATTTTCGCCCGTCGATAAGAGCCTGATTATCTTCTTGATTCAAAGGTCTTTTACTTTTAGCCGTGTTTATACCCCATGAAGTATTTACACCCCAGAAGTATGTACACTCTTTCACATGGAGGAGTGTAGAGGGGGTACCCCCTCTACAGGGTCCGGGGGGGCTATCCCCTCGGCTAGGGGCAGGTTCGCCCCCAGCGGGGGTTCGAGGGCGAAGCCCCCGAAGGAAAAATTGCCTTGTAAATGTGTATTGTAATTTCATTGTAAATCTGGACCGTTCATTATAAGGTCACATATCTAATGGTAGAGATTATGTTAGGGTTTTTTCCCTAGAAGGCAACCCTCTTTTATGAGGGAAATGTATTGTGGCTATGGCATATGGAGAATATTGTATTATGAGATAGGAGACTGTGAGCGAAAGAAGAGGAAGTTACAACGGGTTTGTTGTAGGTTGTATCCCTTCATATGCTGGATAATAATAAAGGAAGGACCTGACAATTTATTTGGTGGATGTAGCCCACATTGGGTGAACCACGTAAATCTTTGTCTCTATTGTATTGTGTATCTTCTTTGTTTTGTTTCCGCATTTGTTTTATTTTATTGCTCCACGGTCATGTTTTTCTAACAACTGGTATTAGAGAAAAAGGTAACTCACAGGAAAAGAGGGTTCCTGGTTCGAGTGGGAGCAATGTCGGAAGATGGAAAGTTTAGGGTCAAGAAATTTAACGGCCAAAACTACCAGTTATGGAAGATGCAAATGGAAGACTATTTATATCAGAAGGATCTATTCCTACCATTAGGTGGAATAGCAAAGAAGCCAGCGGCTACGAAGGATGAAGAATGGGAGATTCTTGATAGAAAGGCTCTAGGAACGATATGACTGATCTTGGCAGCGTTGGTGGCTTTCAATATTTCCAAAGAAAAGACAATGAAGGGTTTGATGAACACATTGGCCAAATTGCATGAAAAACCCTTGGCATCCAATAAGGTATTTCTAATGAAGAGATTATTTAATTTATGAAGATGTCGGAAGGTGGGTCTGTTGCAGATCATTTAAATGATTTTAATATGGTTACTAATCAACTAAGTTCTGTAAAAGTGGACTTTGATGATGAGGTCAGGGATATTCTAATCTTGTGCTCATTGACAGAAAGATGGAATGGCTTGGTCATGGCTGTAAGTAACTCTATCTCTGGTTCAAATACTTTAAAATTTTATGATGTTGTTGGTGTTATCCTTAGTGAGGAAATGCAATGGAAAATCACAGGTGAGACATCAGGAAATGCGTTGAACATGGAGAACAGGGGAAGACAGAAGGATAGAGGAAAGGGTTTCGGGAATTGTGGGAATTCTAGGAAGGGAAGATCCAAATATAGA
>ML800774.1:123792-145152 GCA_009831015.1 Picea engelmannii
GCATCGGAGGTATCGTCTTGTTGACCTTATGCCCATGACCAGTTCGAAGACAAAATTTTCACTAAAAATGCTCAGGACTAGAATTAGGTGGCGACAAGGAGGGTTGATCCTCAAGAAACCAGGTTCAAAGCTATGAGTTGGGAAGAGAAGACAATGTCCTTGGAGAAGAAAGCTCAAGAAATTCTTAGGAGCTGGGAAGGAGTAGCAGCCTTTGAATCGGGCGAAGAAATAGGTGATCCTCAGGAAGACATTGAAGCTGCGAGAGTTTACCATGAATCCCCAGTACGAACCAGGGATTCCCCTGAAATTCAAGTTACATGGGGAATGGTGGAACTCTTGTACCAGCAAAGCCAACTGCTAATGAATCAAATGTAGGATGATCCATACCTTATTGTAAGACCTACGATTTCAACTACTATCTGAAGTGTTCCGATGGAGTCAAGTGGCCCCGGTCCCATGAATCCTGAAAAAACCAATGGGTTAGGTAATCCTGAATCCTCAACATCGCTGGTCCATTTCTCAGAAGGCAGGACAACTCAACCAGAGACATGCCGAGTGTTAATAGAAACCCAAGTGCCTAACCCCCTAAGAAAACTTATACATATATATAGCGATGACAAGAATCCATAGCCATGTCACGGCACCTTGGTGCATGTCCAAGAGGAAGGAGATCCTGGGAAAACCTCTTCCCCTTAGCCTGAGAAAACCTCTTCCCCTCAGCCTGAGTTTCAAGACAAGGAGGTCTCGCAAAAAGAAACAGAATTCGAAAGAAACCTTGACACAAAAGGACTCAATGAATCAGAAATCGAAGCGGATCTGAATGACGAGCCTGAACCGAAGGAGACAAAGAAAGGATCCATGCAAAAGGAAATCAACAGCTCAGTGGCCGACAAGCAAGTAAGAAATGAGTCTGTACCCGACATCTCCATTCTACCTAATACTCAAATCCTCGATGGGTGACAAGTAGGAGTCAAAACTGCAAGATACATCGAGGAAGTTCAAGAGTCCAATCTTGAACAAATATACACCACTGGTATTTTGGGAAACAAGCTAACATGGGGTGATCAATAGATACCAGATCCAGTAGATGAGGTAGCAGATATCTATGTGATCTCCTATGATCAAAAGAGAAAGTCCATTGTTCAAAGGACTGCGAAGAAAAGAAGGATCTCGTTGGATCACTCCATCCTAGTTACTACAGAGGAGAACTTGATCAACACAACAAAAGCCCAGACGTCTGAAATGATCGGCTTAGGAAAATTCCTCTCTGAGGCCACCTTGGACAGAGCCAGGAGAGACAAAAAGGAACTAGCCATTGCCCTAAAAGAACTTGAGCACTTGTGCGATCTTACCGAATACTACAAAGGCGCCATGTAGACTTTTGTGTATTTGAAAGGTGGGTTTGTAAGAGTTTACAACGATTTTAAGAAGGAGAGACACCTATTAACCGAAAACATAGATGAGTTACATGAGGACACTCTCATGGTACTCGCAACATGAAAGAAGATGGAGCGATGGTATGAAAGGGCGCAACAAGCGGTAGAAATACTCGAGTACATTGAGGCAGTCCAGCAAGGCCAGGATAAGGAAAAACATGGCATTTAGGTGATAGGAAAAATTAGTCTTAATCACATGAAGTGATCAACCGAGTACTGGGCTAAGATGTCTCGGGACCCACATAGAGAGATCCAAGAACAATGGACTAGGTGTAAGAAGCTCTGGCATAAAATTAAAAAAATAATGAAATATGTCGGGCTCCTCGAGTTCGACACCCCCAATAATTTCATTGACCTAAGCGATGTGGTCAAGTGGCATGCCGAACAAGATGCTCTATGGATCGAAGAGTTCACAAAAATATCCGATGCGAAGCCAGGGAAAGTACGAAAATTCACAGAACATCCGATCAAAGCCCGAACCATGCTACAATAGCTAAAATCCATATTAGTAAAGTATCGGGCACATGCAGTAGACATCAAGGGAATATATGTGGCCCCGATGGAACAACATAGATTTCCATGGGCCCAAACTTGTGAATTTTTTTTTGTCAACTGGAATGAATACAAGAGCAGTAATCCTTTCCAAGATGTATCTTGGGACGACTGTTAAAGAAGCTGTTAGAAGATAACGCCACATGGTGATTTTTGTTTTGTTTAAACTGCAATTAGCTGTTAGTTTTGGTTATAACTCTATATTATAAATAAATACATCGGCCAATTAGAAAAGGGTCGATGGTTGTTGTAAGAACTCTTTCTTTTTGGTTGTTAAGAATTATTTTGAGACTACTACGAATTGAGAAGTCCTTCTAGACCAAAGACAAACGATTTTCATCAGATGCATGTGATTGGACTTGGAGAAGAACTACTTCTTATCATGTTTCATGAATGATGCAGTAATGAGTAAGAGCAATTAATTCTGTTGTCAAGTTATCTAGTGCAATGTTTTGATGTTCTTTGCTTTAATGATGAAGATAAATCGTTGTGTTATTATGTAATGCATGGTTATGGTAGATGAATTATTTTTCTTCCCATTATCTTATTACATATTTGTTTTCTTTCTGATAGTTAGTTTCTCAGACAGTAATTGGATGCTCACATGGTTAATGTATTAGTACTAGGCCTTTGGTATAGAGTAATTGTCTGCATGTTGAGCAGCGGGTTATCCCAAGCTTAATCTCTTCCCCAGTAGTTAAAACTTAATCCTGTTGTTTTTCAAGTTGGTTTATACTGGATTGCATTTCTCATATCAGCCCCACCCAAGAGAAAATATAGAATAAAACATTCCTAACTGAAGGAAGAGCCTTCACAACAAAACACAAACCCCATCGATAAATTGGCTGGATTGCAAGATCTGGAGAACCATTCCATTTTAAACATTGCAGAATCTAATTGGGCCTCAGTGGCGGGTTTGGTTCCTACTGTCGAGTCAAGGGATTTAGGTCCCATCAATAGGTTCTTTATAGGCACTCCCTAGAGCTTCACTAATGGCATAAAAGATAGATACAAAAGCATAATATGCACTCCCAAGCTTATAGAGAATAACATATATGGATCGATCTTCCTTCAAATCTAGTTGGCACTCTATACACAAAATTCTAAGTATTTTGAACATAGATAATTAATATTCAATGCAAGGAAAATCATTTGGACTTAAATTCGTTAACTGATTTTCCAACTGGTGAGCTCAAATAATATTGTGTTTACCAAACACAACTTAAAGTTTTTCCCAAGTATAATCTAGGCCCTCAATTCCTTGAAGGTGAAACCTTACATTAGGAGAGATGGACATGTTAATTAGTCCACATGCTTTGTCATTTATACTAACCCATTAGGAATATGTGTCTTCATAAGTATGTTTGTGTTCTTTTCCCAAGGTAATCTAGTACAATCATGTACTTCTTAATACATCCTTCATATGTGATTTCCATGAGAGGTAGTGGTCCATATTTATAAATGGAACCAAATTGAATACAGATGTATAGAAAATAAATACATATAGATATAGTAAAACTTGAATTCTATCAATAAACAAAATATGTTGAAACTGTAAAAATGAAAACTCAAACAAACTTGTTCAAATGGTGGTAGCTTATCTCTGAGAAGAGATATGAAAGCTATGCTTATTCGCAAGAAGATGGTTACAATGAGGCTCCAAAGGAATTTTTAACATAAATTATAAATGAGAAAACCCTAAACATCCAAAAACGTAACCTTAGGAGATGAAGTGCCAAAAGTCATGTGGGCCCTGATGGGGTAAGTTGGTACATCAAATTCTTGGGGTCGTAACTTTTGCATACGATCTTTGTTTTAGGTGCATGATATCTCATTGGAAAGAACTATTCAAGGAATACACATGTTTCCATCACCCTCTAGCTAAATATTATAGTGTGGCTATGCCATGCCCAAAAAATGTTGTTTAGGGCCTCAAAATGACCATGAAAGTTTAGGACCCGAAAAACTAGGAAACAAATGCCAAAATGAAAATTGTTCTTTGAGCTAGGGGAATAGGTGGGTGGCCACCTATATACACCTAGATCAATCCTCCTACCTTAGGAAGAAATGGTATCCATTGAGTTGGGTGACCCCATCATATGGGGAAACTTTTGTTGAACTTGGCCCTAGGTGAGACAGTTTCCTTGGTGCAGGTGATGCCTTGCTTTGACAACTCGATAAAGATAGGTACTATGTTGTCAAGTGCCCTTAATCCGAGTGTCCTTGATATGATAAATGGCTACTTTTTCCATGCAATCGGGGTTGATCTCTATCGGTGTCAATTTCTCTGTGCTTTCTAATGTTTCCAATAATGGTGGGAAGTATGGTCAAAGGAGGTCCACATTGAACACATGGTGCAGGCCAAGGAAGGGAGGAATACTTAGCTCAAAATCATTTTCACCCACAATCTTGGTGATGGTGTAAGATCCATAGAGAAGTGGACGAAGCTTTAGATGGGGTCCTACAAGTCACTCTTTTTGCAAATGAAACCAGACCTTGCCTTCCACTTAAAAATTGCCTTTTACAAGATATGTATGATCATTATGTTGACGACCTCATTATGTTGACGACCAAAGGATGGAAAAAAATGTGTTGAGCAACATGATTTCCTGATCTGATATGACGGTATGTGGTATCACAAAGTGTACCCACGCCCGTTCGAAGAAGATATTGGCAGTGGCCTCCGCTATGATATTCTTTTACAGGATGTGAGGATGGCCATCTTAGAAAACCAATCAACCACCACAAAAACACAATCATATGCCTGCTTGGTTGAAGGAAGGCTCGAGATATATTCCATTGAGATGGATTCCCATGGCCTATCGGGAGTAGGAAGAGGGGTGTATAGGACTTTCTTCTTAGTGGTTGGTTTGGAAATGGTGCAGGTAGTGCGAGACTTGATATACTTGTTGATGTATTGTCAAAGTTTCATCCATTAGAAATGCTCTGTAGTACTGCCATGGTATTTTCCATGATAAAATGTACTTCCATATGACTGTAGTGAGCTTCCCAAATCAACTTTTCACACTCACTTGAAGGATCATAGAGGTGGCCCAGATGGAATAACAGTCTTTCCTGAGTATGAAAGTTAGTGACAATAGTGCATGTGTCTAGCATCTGGTAAGTAGTAGTGAAGTTAGGATCCCTCTTGTAGATTTGGGGCCACTTATATGCCTCATGGTCATAGGTGTGAAGCATCGTGATTAAGGCTACAACTGGAGTTTGACTGAGGCAGTCAATGACACAATTGGTGCTCCCTATCTTATATTTGATGTTGATATGGAACTGTTGCAAGTATGTGAAACACTTTTGATGACATTTGTTTTGTAATTTTCCTTATGTGTACATGAGTTGTAGAGTCTTGTGATCAGTGTGGATTATTGTCTCCTTCCCGAGAATGTAGTTCTTCCATTATCGGAAGGCTTGTACAATGGAATACATTTCTTTTTCATAGGTGGGGTACTTACGAACAACATATGATAATGTTTCAATATGATATGCCATTGGATGATCGTGTTGAATGAGGATTGCACCCATGACATAGTTTGAAACATCGGTCTTAATCTCAAAAGGTTGTTGCAGATCACGTAAGGAGAGTACCGGAGATGAGAACAAACGATGTTTAAAATCATAGAACGCTTGTTGTTGTGACTTCCCCCACATGAAATTTTTATTTCCACCACCCTTGGTCACATGGTAGAGCTCCCATGTAATATGGGAGAATCCCAACACAAACCTGCAATAGAAGTTTGCAAGTCCTAAGAAAATTTGAAGCTTGGTTAGTTTGGTTGGGGCTGGCCACTCATGATTGACATGGATCTTGGTTGGATCCACATGCACACCATGCTCATCAACAATGTAGCCTAAGTATAGGACCATGTTCATGCCGAAGGATCATTTTTCCAAGTTAGCATATAGCTTGTGTTGTCGCAGAGTGTGAAGGACCTATTGAATATGCTACAAGTGTTCTGCCCAATTCTTGATGAAGATGAGGATGTCATCCAAATATACCACCACAAAGTAATTGGTGAAAGGCCGCAATATATCATCCATCAATCTCATGAAAGTTGTTGGAGCATTTTTCAAAGCTAAGGGCATGACGAGCCATTCAAAAATACCTTATTTAGACTTGAAAGAAGTCTTCCATACATTAATCTATTATATTGGGACCTGGTGGTAGCTAGAATTTAGGTCAATCTTGCTAAAAATATTGGCTCACTTGATTTGGTCAAGAAGTTCGTCAATTCGAGGAATTGGGTATCGGTTCCTGACTATTATTGTTTTTAGGTCCCTTTAATCAATGCAAAGTCACCAATTCCCATATTTCTTTGGTACGAGTACAATTGGGATCCCGCAGGGTGAGGAGTAGGTTTAGATGTTTCCCTTTTAAAGAAGCTCTTGGATATGTTGCTTAATTTCCTCATTTTCCATGAGAGAGAAGTGATAGACTAGCCCATTGGGTAGAGGTGCATCAAGGGTTAGATCAATTGAATGCTTAACCAGACAGTGTTGTGGCACCTTGTTGGGTGAGGAGAATATGTCTTTGTATTATTCCACAATCTTGTCAAATAGCTTATGTTGTGTGGAGAGGCCCTATGCAGAGGCCTTGGATGTGGCTGCGACCTTTGTTCACTTTGACAACGAATCATGAAGAAGAAAAATTTATTGTTCTAGGAAATGACCTTCCTGCATTTCTTAGAAGAGATCAAATAAATAGTGGTAGGTGGATCTACCTCTGGTATTGTGTACAGTTGTCTACCCAAAGTAATAATAAGACTGCGAGGTATAGAATCATACACAACATGTCGTTTCCACAAATATGGTTGGCCTAAAATAACATCACAAAATTCAAGGGGGGAAATATCAAACAATACCTCATCCTTGAAGGGCTTGATGACGTATGGTATATGATACTATTGGCTAACGCAGAGGTCTCATCCTTGGTGGAACGAACCAATGGTGTAGGGATGTGGGTGTGGTGTTGTTGGTAGGTTCAACCGCTTGATGAACTTTGCTGAGATCATGCTATTTTGACTTATGTTATTGACAATGAAATGTAGTGGATCACCCTTCACCCACATTTGTGGGTGAAAAATACATTCACCTTGCTCTGGGTCATGTGGTTCACTTGGATGGATCTTAGTGGTAGCTAAAGTGGAACTAGGTTTTGCATCAATGATCTGATTACCTTTGTCTAGATCTGATTTAGAGTTAGAACCTGCCTCTGACTCCGAGGATTTCATCTCGACCACCAACGAATGCTTTGAGCTACATTAATCGGTGTTACACCAGGGGATTTTATGGAATTCACACCACTTCATAGTGTCTTTCTTCGTCTTCTCATTACCCTTATTTTCTTGTGGCTTGGACTAGTTGTCCTGAGGGGGTCCATCCTTGAGCTATCCTTTTTTCTATTGGTTGGGGATGCCTTTTCCCTGCTTCTTCTATGAGGAATTTGTAGATCCAAACTCCTTCTTCTTGTTTTTAAATTTCTACTCGATTTTGATAGCATATTAATATGCCACACCCACTGATGAGATGTCCAGAAACTCCAATTCAGTTTGGATGTATCTATGAAGATAGCCACGGTATTTGAGCACCATATGTCATTCATATTCTTTGATACCCAGCTTGGTGCACAAGGTATGGAAGATATTTGTTAAATCTGGTACTGTCTAGTCCCTTTCTTGTCACAGTGTGGTCCATCTCATATAATGGTCATCGTAGATTCCAATAGGGTAGTATTGTTCCTTAATAACATCCCTGAAAGAATCCCAACTGGGGGAAATCACAAATATTTCATATTCCTTAGTGGCCCTTTGCTCACAGTAAGTTTCCCACCAATTCTTGACATGGGGGACAACCTTAAGGAGCACAAATTTTTTCTCTATTGAAAAAATTATGGACCAAAAAATATCCTTCTAGCATATTCAACCATTTATTTACAACAACCACATCTATCTGGAGTAAAAATAATGGGATATCAAAATTGACTTGTACCTTGAAGGGGGCGACATGGATGCTTGATGAAGATGCATCGCCTGTTGGCAGTCATCAAAGGATCTGTGAAAATTTATCCATCATTTTGTTCATTTGTCGTGTGAGGGCTTCCTCGAGCAATAGTTTAAAAGGATCTCCTACTCCATCGTCTCTCTTTTCTTCCACCATGGAAGGCCATAGTGATCAGTGAGGATGGTCTTGCAAGGGCTCAACCACTTTGAGTCCCAACTCCTTGTACCCTAACCTCAATGGGGACATGCATAGAGAAACAAATAAATAGAAGATCACTCTGATACCTCTGATCCATATTTCTAAATGGAACAAAATGGAATACAAATGTATAACAAACAACTACATAAAGATACAATGAAACATGACTTATGTTAATAAAGAGAATATGTTCAAACTATAAAAATGTAGACTCAAACAAACTTGCTCGAATGGTGGTAGCTTATCTCTGAGAAGAGATGTGACGGCTACACTCATTCGCAAGAAGATGGTTACAATGAGGCTCCAAAGGACTTTTTAATGTAAAGAATAAATTAAAAAACCCTAAAAATCTAAAAACATAACCCTAGGAGATGAAGTGCCAAATGTCATGTGGGCCACGATGGGGTAAGTTGGTACAACGACTTCCTGGGGTTGTAACTTTTGCATACGATCTTTATTTTAGGCGCACGATAGCTCGTTGGAAAAAAATATATGAGGAATACACATTTTTCCATCAAATTTTGGATAAATTCTACAATGTGGTTGTGCCACACCCAAAAAATGTTGTTTAGGGTCTCAAAATGGTCCCAGAATTTTAGGACCAAACAAACTAGGAAAAAACCGCCAAAATAAAAACTGTTCTTTGAGCCATTGGAATAGGTGGGCGGCCACCGATATCCACCTGGATCAAGTAGTTGTTATTGGTAAGAAAAATATCATTGGGATAATCCATATTAAATATGAAGAGAATATGGATTTAAATCTGAAACTGATGGTCTGTATGGAAATATCTCAAAAAAATAAGTTGTTTCAAAAAAACTGGCACTGAAAATGGACTTTGGATGTGAAAGTTATGCCCTTTTGAAAAAAGGCATAAATGGTAATCAAAGAGACATGTGTCAAGTATAAGTTTTTCCGAGTGGTGATAGCCCTCTTTTTTAAGAATTAGTTGCTTATGGAGTGACCCACTTTTATAGAATAAGTGGGGATCATTTTTACAATGAAGTTGCTTTATAAATGAAAGTTGCATGCAAAATAAATAACTTAAAATAAAATATTAAAGCTAATTATAGTGATTCACTTTATTTTTTTTTAAGTAAAAAGGGGTAGTGCCTGTTATATTACCATTGACAAAGTACAAAATTCAAGACTATAGGTGATGCCAGCTGTCCCGCCTGAGCAGGAAACTGGGACAGCATGGCATCCATGTCCATGTGTCATACTGAAAGCACAGTTAGCAAAAAATGACAGAGTTGACGTCCTGCCCGAAGGAAACCAGGACTCATAGTCACAACATGCAAGCTGGTTATTCTATCTAACGCTAAGACTAACTGGAGGCTAGCTAGTAAAAGGCAGAAACTGTAACTACTACACCAAGACCAGAAACAAGTTATAAGCATGAGGGAACCTTTGAGCCGAGCTGTTAGTCCTGAACCTCGGAGTGCCTCCATCTCGCCGGGAACGTGTAGGGACGTGCACAGGTCGGAAATTGCTTTTTGGCTGAAGCTCTGGAATGTGCCCCGAAGAACATGTCCATTCGCTGGTCCAAGCGTTCCAAGAGGAAGGTATGGTCATCCAGCTGGTGCCTAATTTCAAGGACAAGGTCGAGGTGTCTCCAGTCAGCTACAGGGGGCTTCTCCTTGCTGATGTCCTCGTCCGTATTCTGCGTTCGGTGTCGTTGCTCTCGCCCTGTTTCCTTCTTCTCGTTGGTGGGCTCGGGAGGAGACTCCTCTTCCACGTAGCAGGGGGAGTACGGCTTCTCCATGGTGGCTGTAGAGGGGTCAGACACCTTGCTATCCAATTGACATTTGTTGTGAGTGCCAAAGCTTGTGCTCGGGTTCCATTTCGCGGGTACTGTGAACAGGGTGCACCCAGGAGGGCTAGGCGGACCACCTTCCGGTATGACCTCTTCCACGTACGCCATTGGTGGCGTACGTGGTCTGGTCTTTCGTCGCCGAGCTGCAAGCGCCATAGCCCTCTCAAAATTCTGTTTTCGCTTACGCCGAGCCTCTGCTGCCTCGAATTTCTGCTACCGTTTGCGCTGAGACTCCTTCGAATGCCAGGCTGCTCCCCGACGCGACCTCCCTCGAATTCGAGGCATGTCGGGACCGCTGTAAAAGGTCCGAATGCTTCCTTTTCCTATCCGGTTGCTTCTCCAGAAGGGTGGGATGGCCGAGTGCAGTCGTCGCTCTGGAGAAGAAGGAATGAGGCTACTGCTATTCTGATTCGACTGAGAGACCAGAACGTCCCGCCACAAATTATGGTATGAAGTCGCTGCTCTAACCACGAGCACTATTATAAACACCACCGCCATATCCCTGGAATTAAACCGAACCATTAAACTCTGCTGCATAGTGCTCTGGCGAGGGGTACTCTTCGCTTGCGCGAGAGGCCTCATCGCGATGGTTCTCCTGCTCGAAAACATGCGGGTTAATGGCGAAGGTAATGCGAGCCGGTAGATGCATTAAAGTAGCGTCCTGACTCGCTCCCACATGGCTCTAACGCGCCACCTGTCACCCCATACAGGGATAGTGATTCACTTTTATAATTTAAGTGAAATACACTTTAAAATGGATGCATGAATTTTTTCAAAAAATTAACAAAAAAAAGACTTGAACTCTAAACCTATTACTTAATAAAGCAACTTTTAACCAAGTGAGCTAGTGCAAAACACATTATATTGTTAAGAAGGAGGGGTTTGGTTGTTGTTTTTGTTAATGAACTTGGAGAGAGTGCTCATAAAAAACTCTTTTCACGCAAGAAAAAAACTTCACTTCTCGACGAAAACAAGGGTTAGATCTTGGTTATCTTACCCAAAAAATGCAATTTTTTTCTTTGTTTCTGATTTACCGAGATGACACAGAGCACATAGAAAAGAGCATACGTAGACATGAAAACCCTTTTCATTTTGTTTCTTATTTTTCGAGATCACACAAAGTGTAGGGAAAATAGAAAACATAGATACTAAAGAATAGCAACCTGGAAATAAAAAATAAAAAACATAAATAAAACTAAAATATTTTCTCTGCAAAAATTTGAAAGGGCATATTCAGGGTTTATACCTCCAGATATAATTGAAATGGTTGCATCTTTGGAAAACATAAACCTTTTCGAGTGAAATGAAAAAAATTATAGCTGAAAGAAGCACTCTATACGCAATGAAATAGTCCTCTCGGTCCAAAAATGTATGGAAATGGTAGAAACCAAGGATGTGGCAACACGACTTCAAGATATCGATACACGGCTTCAAATGCACTTTGATACCATGTTTGAAAACATAATTATTCCAACAGAGGATGAACACCTTCAATAACCACTCACAAAAATAGATCAAAGATCAACACACCAATGTTTTTACATGGTAAAACCAGTATGGGGAAACATCCACGGCCCCATCCAACATGGCCACTTGGAGTAATTTATCAATTCAAAAGAAAATATTATAGAGAGATTTATGAGTTTCTCACAATCTATCATCAGAAAATGACCCTGCATGCTCTTTAAATAGAGATAATGGACCAATCGGGTGTTAATACACAGATCAATGTAGCTTTTAAGATCGAGGAGAATATGAACTGTCAGATCAGTCTATATTGGGAACATATCATGACCATTGAATTACCTAACTACAAATGCATACTAATGCACACTAAAGAAACACACTTTTACCTAATGATACATTAGACCAAGATGATCTTAACTAACTCCTAAGTGCCTAAATATCCTATTCGATTGTTCTCTTTACTATGTTTATGTGTTGATTTCATTTAAGGAAAATGTCATCAAGAAGATCTCCTATTAGAAATCCTTCTAAGTATCCTAAAGGGAAACCTAGAGAATTGGGAAAATCCTCCCAAAAGAAATTGATATAGATTGAAAATTTTCCAAAAGAATATGTTCTCATGATTCAGATACCTATACTTGAGGAACATCAACCACAACCTATATAAAAGGATATTGAATTCAACATAGGACCACAAATCCATTTATATGGATGGAATGAGCCATATCAAAAACAAATCACAAAATATTATCCATAAGTGATTCCTTATAGCAACCCTGACATACAAGAAATAGATGATAAGGTTTTCACTAACATTAGAAAATTTTGCTTGCATTTTGTTGCAACAAGGACATCGATTATGCCTTGTTTAGAAGCTATTAAATGGATCATCAACCACACCAATTTGAATAAGATCACGATTATGAATGATCTAGACCAATGTGTAGGTTTCTTTTCGACAATGAATGTAGAAATCTATTATAATATACCTAAGCCTAAAGTCCACTTGGTCAACCTCTTTATGGATGAATTCTATAAAAAACACGATGACATTAAAATTCTATCAAGTTGGTGTAAAGAAGAAAAGAGATTCTTCCATAAAGAAGATCATAGTTATGTTACCAATCTGTAAGAACCATACATGTATACCATGTCCTTGATTAATAGATTGTATGGAGAAAATAACTATGTGTGTTTCAAGGATGCTTGGGTGCCATTATCCTATATGGTGGTTACTACCAAAATTTTATTTAATTGGGATGCTATTTTTTCTTACCAACTTAACAGTATGATTGAGAGAACGCAGGAGGTGAAAGATAAGCTTGGGATGGTTCCTACATTATATATGACATCCTATATGTTGGATGTAGTTTTATCCTTTAATATATTTGGATGCCTCGACCTCAATTGGCAAATCTCGAAATCCCTTGTGCATGTATGTTGCCAAATTTTGTGGGAAAACAAGTATAAGAAATAATATTCAACCATTTGTGACTATGTCTAAGATATGATATACAATATTATCTTCTACAAATAATGTCTGAGGCTGACTATGGATGCTAAAAAGTTGATTAGTTATGTTGGCAGCTGGATTCTTCAAGAATATTTCACTTATCTAAGAATGTGTGGTGCAACTGCAACACCACACGTTTTACCAAAATATGTGCCTGACATAGTGGTCTAGGAGAGGTGGCATATCATATAATGCTACAAGGTTTTAATGCTTCATTATTGAAGGAAGTTAAGAAAAATATTTCCCTTCCCTATAATTTTAGTTTGGGTCATTATTTCTTAAAAGATCCAAAACATGCCTGACAAGAAGCTAGTTCCCTTCTTGAATATAGGTTCCTTCTTTTTCAATTCATGAGAAATGACCCCAAAGATATTGTAGCTAAGCATTGCGACCTATTCTCCTTATCTTGGCCATATATACTTATGAATGTTGGGAAAATGAACTTCCCTATGAAAATGCCAAGGATTGTGATGAGATTAAATTGAAGATGCATCACCCTGGATTAACAACCTTTATCATTTTGTCTCCTGATGAACAAATGGATGTAATAAATAGGATGTTGGTTGATATGGAAAGGGACAGTAAAGAAGAATAAGAATCCAAGAGATTGGATGAAATCATACTTAGATAAGAGGCTGGAAGGAAAGAAATCAAGGATGAACAAATGAGGCAATAGAGAGAAAACGAACTAAAGATGAAGACCGAGGAGCATATAAGGAGGAAAGAGGAAGAAATAGCACAGTTGGAATTGAAGAACAAGAGAAAAGCCTTTGAATCTTAGTAGAGGAAAAAAGAGTTGTGAGATGCTAGGGAGAAGCAAAAGATGAAATTAAGAGAAAGTTGGAAGAAGAAAGGATTCAACAACAAGAAGAAGCAAAGAAGAAGGACGAGGAACAAATATTACTAGATGAAGAGCCCAAAAAGAAAATATAAGTGGAATAGTGGTAGATTGCATAAGAACAAAATAGAAAATAAGAAGAGAAGTTGCAGTTAGAAAATAAGGAAAAAGAAGAAGAGGAAAAGAAAAAGAGAGAGGAGGAGAGAATGCAGTAAGAAGCAACTCAAACTAGATTAGGTGCTATGGATATTACAAGGAGTGAGAAACAATAATTAGAGTAGGCCCTAGCCCAACAAAAAACTAAACAAGCCACAACACCACCTGGTGAGTTGATAGATCGAATAGGAGACGAAGAAGATGTTCCCCGAACCAATGACAAGGGAAATGAGCCAGGTATGGAACAATTTCATACCCCTAGTAGTATGGAAAATGTATTTTCATGGGGGAATCAAACTATTCCATATCCATTGAAGGAAGTGGCATATTTGGAGTCCATATCTTACAATCGTCGTAACCAAGCTATAGTGAAAAGGACCCAAAAAAGGAAAAGGGTAGATGTAGATAGTGTTATTCTTTGCACTACTGATGAATCTTTGTTGGATATCAAAATTTCTAAGCTCAGTTATTTGTTGTCAACTGGGATAACCATCTTCCATACAACCATTGACAAAGCCAAGGCTGGTGAAAATGAGGTTGAAGATATGAGGAAGGATATTTCCTCTCCAAAAAATCAAGTTGAGTACTATAAAGGAGCTCAATAGGCATTGAGTAATTTTATTGAAGAATTCCTTGAAGAGGATAAAATCAATGAAAAAATAAGAAAATGTTTCATAGCTAAGGTATTGGACTTGCAAGGGGAAATATTGAAGCTATCTATCCTGTACAAAGAAACTATTCTATGGAAAGAGAGACAAGCCAAGGTTTAGGATCAAGTAGAATTATTTAAGGAAATTCAAAAGAGTCGTGGTCACGAAGATCATGGGATTAGGATGTTAACCAAGGAAAAATTATCTGGGTTTGAATGCATAGTTAAGTACTAGGGGAAGTCCTCTTATGCATCCCAAAATTAGGTTCAGGAAAAGTGGTCTTCATGCATTAAAATATGAGATCTCATCGAGGACACCACATCAAAGAGAAGACTACCCATTTTTGGCCTACCAAAGGGTTTTTTTCCAATAGAAAATGTGGTGGGAAAGTTATAAGAGATTGTCAACAAGCACGAAGCTAACATTAGAGGTATATCCTCACTAGAGCATGGGAATATATATAATTTTTTAACCATTGAAGTCATAACAGTAACTCAACTAGAGTTTGGCATGCCAAAATTAGAAAAATATATCGGACGATTCACACAAGAAAATGCTATGTTGAGTCTTCCCCGAGAACAATGTGTATTCAGTCATCAAGAATTATGTGATGATTTATTCGATTAGTGGGGAAAGTACGATGCTAAGAATGCACCAAATGGAACAACTAGTTCTCTTGATTCATAATGGTTTGCATGGCTTTTGTGCCATTTTTTTTGTTTTTTATGCTTTATTCTATTTTTATGTAATGTTTCCTATAAATATGAAAATTGGCCTCTTGGAAAGAGTCTTTGGCTCTAAGATTTTTGAAAAGGATTGTAGATTAGAATTATTTCAAGATTAATTTAGAAATTCTTTTTGGAATGAAGAGTTGTTTTCTTTTGCTAAATATTTATGTTTATTAATTTTTAATCATGAATTATTTTACTCTTAAATTGATGTCATGTCTAGTAAGGATTTCAATTTGGCCAAGTTAGTTTGTGTGATTGAATAAATTAATGGTTATTATGTTATATATGATTTATTAATTATTTTCTTGTTTTTATGTAATATGTTCTTGCCATCTCATATATGACACACTACAAAATTATTTTCTATTTCTATAATTTTTATCTCTTTTTACATAAAAAATAGTTTGTCATTATTGAAAGTTATATTTGAATAATATTTTTCAATAGAATTATTTCTTAAGGAATTAAAAAGCTACAAATCACTTTCATTTATTGTTTTTGATGGTTATCTTTTAGTAATAGATTTATTCAAACTCTCTAGATTAATTTTATTTATCACATTAATTATATAAATTATAAAAACATAAAAATAACAGAAAGATGCTTTTGAACTAATTCATAAAGCCCATCAAATGGTTGTCGGACCATAACCTGGAGGATTGTTCCATTACAAAAAAAGAAGAATCTAATTGGGCTTCTTCCTTGGGTTTAATCTCTAGTATTGAGCCTTGAGAATCCAACCACCTCAACACAAGGGAAATGCATGAAGAGATCATTTTTTATTTTCAACCTCATCCTCATATGCAACTTCCTCCACCTCTATCATGTTGTGGTTCTCCTTGGATTCTTTCCTTGAGGTGGGATTTATCTTTTTTTTGTTCTTTGAGGTTTCCCATCATTATTTGAATTTTGTTTTAGACAGAACATCTCCAAATAACCATACTTGAAGCACAATCAACATATGAAGGTCACATGATCATACTATAATATTTGACTCCAAGTCTTACCTACTTCCTTTATAAATACATCCTTTGAAAAAAAAAATGTAAAATCCATGTCTACACATAACATGGCGTACTTGGTTGCAATATTTCTATTTCCAATTTCTGGAATAAAAATGAAATTTCCATGAGACATTTCTACCTAAAATGAGGTGGGCCACTCAAAATAGATAGTAATTTTCAATGCATATATTATGATGCATTGAATCCTTACTCAACGAAAGTGACTACTTGAAGTTTGCATTAACATCCAAATGCCTCTGGATCTTGAATCTTGTTGTTTTCATCTCACTCGTAAAAACAACAATGTATTTTTTTTTTTATTTCAAAAATGAATGATAGAAAATCCATAGATCTCTTTAAATGCAAAAATACCATTAATCATTATTCTATATTAGTTATCTATTAATTATTTTATATTAGGTATTTAAAGACAAGTGCCACATTAGATTAGGTGTCTAAAGATAAAGTGTAATTTCAATCTTGGTTAATTGTTGTATATATAAATTTGTGATTATGAAATGATATGGTGGTATGATTCCATGTAAAACTCATGCGATCAAGGATAAAATTGGAGAAATGAGAACCTTAAACTATGTAATATACTTCAAAATAGTGATGCATCCATAATATATCTAGAGATAATTTTTATAACAATGTAATATAGAGTTTTGGGGCAATAAGTGTGGGTGGGAATTTCCTTCATCTCGAAGGAAATACGATAGCCTACTACGCTTGGGGTTTAGGAGCCACAACAAACAATATTGTCGAAGAATATGCACTATATTCATGCTTGAAAATAGATAAAGAGAACAATATCTCTCATCTGTTAGCCTTTGACGACTCTATGATGATTTTTAGAGTGGTGATCAAAAGAAATCTCATGGAGAACAATCACCTGAAATAAATTCTCCATCGTATCATTTCTCTAAGTGACATTTTTTGGGAGATGAAACTCTTTCAGATAAAGAGGTGCCTCAACCCCCTAGTCGAACATTGGGATAAGGTTAGCTCTAAGATTCCAAAGCAGGAAATAAATGTCAATGGAGAAAGGGGGGAAACCTCCATCATTTAACCCATTGTTTATAATGTAATTTGACATGCTGAAGCGACTTCCTTCCAAGTGTTCCTTCCACCTCATACTGCGGGGATTTATGATCAAATGTGTGAGCAGTAATGTTGAGTGTGGGAATTCATTCAAGCACAAATGCTCCTATTTTTTTAGGTGGAATTTCAGCTCAAACAATGGATCAAATTCTTGTGTATCAGAGTGGAATTGTGTCCACTATGAAAAGGAGCTACAATCAGTGTATGCTTCAACTGGTCATCCCCCCGTGGGGTTTGATCTTGGGTATTCAGGTTGGGGTCATTGTTGGAAGAAACGACCCTTGGCAACTCAAATCATCTCTAAGGTTCTCTGGTTTTATTCCTTGGTCCCCTATGGTTGTAGTGTTTCTCTCTCTCTCTCTCTTTTGTGCACTATTTTCTTCTATTGTGTCTTGTTCTATGTTGCATTTCATGGTAGTGGTGGGAATTTTACTTTTGATCGAAGCATCTTTAGGTTCTGGTCACAAGGAGATTCAATGGAACCTTCTGCGAATGATTTTAAAAAGATAATGAAACATCACGAGGAATTTTCTCAGGATAATAATTCATCCCTCCTCTAGTTAATGACCAAATTCAAAGAATTTGAGGAAATTATGGCTGGGTTAACTTAGAGGATGGAGGAAATTTTTGGTGAGTTTGAGGCAGCACTAGTTTCTCTGTCTTGTCAGTTGCATGAGATGGATGTTTCCATATAGAAGCTTAGAGTTTAAGCCCTCCCCCAACCCTTAGTTTTAGACTCTGTCAGCCCTAATAGTCTCTCTCCTCCTAATGTTGATGATGAAAATGATACAGGGATTACAAATCATGGAATTTATCCTATGGATACATAAGAGGGGCTTCAACATCTCTCAAGGGCCTTTGATGTTCAGGATTCTACTTCTTACATCTAGTCTATGTTTTTTTAAATTTTGTGGTGTTTAGGAAAATTATACAAAAATGTTAACAATTTTAAAGATTTTGGATAAGGTCTTATAAAGACGACAAACTTTGTTGTCTTTGTACTAAATATAAAAATACTCAAGTTATATGCCTTTCTCTATAGACTATTTAAACATTATTTGCTCAAACACAAACCCTTTTAATATAGTTTCAGTTTATAGTTTCAGTTTAATTATATATATATATATATATATATGAAAATACCTTGTACAACTCTTGAGTTTTGATACATGAAATAATAAAACATAAAAATTCACACCTATCAATGAAAATTTTAAATTTCCTTTTTTCAATTTTAGTGTTTGCTCAACTAATTTTTATCTAATTCAAAGTAATATTTATGTTTTTTTTATTTGACATGAGTTACAAGTGTAGTTGAGGTGCTTTATTTTAAGTTATATATAAGGTTTATGTTTAGGTCTTGCAAAAATTATATGATTTTTTTTTTATTAATTATAGTAATGATTAGATAGTGATATTAAATTTTTGATAGATATTGTTTTAGGTTGAAACTGCTTTTTTATCATAAATTATAATTTAAAATTATTTTTTATTAAATAAGAATTTGTTATTTATAAAAATAAAATAATGATCCAAGATCCAGAAAATTTAACATCATTGGAAATCTACCTCTTTAAAAACTACCAACATATTATTTTGATTATATACAATAATGTAATAATGTTTTAACAATTTTGAAAATTTTGGACAATGTCTCATCAGGATAACAAACTTTGTTGTCTATATACTAGATATAGAAATATTCAGGTTATATCCCTTTCTCGGTAGACTATTTAAACATTGTTTGCTCGGACACACCGGGCCTTTTAATATAATTTCATTAATTATATATATAATTAATTAATTAATGTTGGTGAAAATACCTTGTACGATTCTTGAGTTTTGATAAATGAGAAAATAAAACGTAAATTCACACCTTTCAATGAAGATTTTAAATTTCCTTTTTTCAATTTGAGTGTTTGTTTAACTCATTTTTGTCGAATTCAGAGTAATATTTATGTTTTCTTTTTGGCACGAGTTACAATTGATTAGATAGTGATATTATTTTTTTGATAGATATTGTTTTAGGTTGAAACTATTTTTTTTATCTTGAATTATAATTTAAAATTATTATTTTTAAATAAGAATTCGTTGTCTTTAAATTTATGGAAATATGGTAATGGTCTAATATTTAGAAGATTTAACATCATTTGAAATCTAAATCTATCCTTTTCAAAACCACCAACATATTATTTCAAACACGTTTTGATTATATACAATAATGTAATTACAAATTAAAATCTTAAAATAGTATTTTTGATTATATACAATAATGTAATTACAAATTAAAATCTTAAAATAGTATATACAATAATGTAATTATAAGTTTACCTAGAAAAAAATTAAGATTAATCCTAGGTACAAGGTTACCCGCAAACATCTAATACATGAAAGATCATGTAGTCATAAGAAAATTTATTAGTATTTAGCCAATGAAGATATCCCTTATCTACTAGGTAAACTTGCAATGGAAATAAGAGGGGAAAGTCAATTTAAAGCTCGGATCAAAAACTTTTTTCATAATGATTTTTGCAAGTATTGAAGACCACAAGCACATATTTGAAGAATCAACCTACTTCTTCAACTCAATAGGGGTGCACCTCAAATATTGGTTATACCTATTCATCCTAGAGAAGGAGAAATCCACAGAAGAACCCATCTAGATTAGACTCTATTTACTTCCTAAAGAATATTGGGAGGAAGAAACCTTATAGGCATTAACAACACTCTAGGCACCTTTGTGAAGACCCCATAAGACATCGAGGTAGGTAAATATACCTCTTATGCTTATATTTTTGTTTGCATGAATGTATCCAATGCTTTTACAGACTTTACCTGCATCATCTTTCAAGACACCAAATGGATGGAAACATTAGAATATGAGTGTACCCATTTTAATGCCATAAATGACATGAATGTGGTCATCTATTTAGGGACTACACACTTAACAATCAAGTAACAACCAACAAATTTGAAGAGAGAGTAGACCAAGAAGGATTTACCAAAATCTTGAACAAGAAAAAAATAGGATGGAAAACACCCAAAGACTCGAATCACAATAGTCACAATGGAGGGAATGGTGGTTAGGTACTGACATCAAAGGTACAAGAGGACCCACAGCCTCGATCTTAAACCCAAAGAGGAAGGAGCATCAATGTCAATATAGGAAACAACAAGAAGTCAAGTAAATATGCAGACTGGGCGAAAAGGAGAAAGATCGAAAAATAGAAAGGAAAAATAAAATAGGCGAAATAAGTGAATTAGTTATGGATATAGAGGAAGTTGATCTACTATAATTGGAAGAGGAAGATATTGACCAAAACTTGGACATAGATATGGAAGAGATAAACTTACGGGCCCTATTGAAAAATTATGACAAGGACCACTTCAACAACATTTTATTAGAGAAGATATACTAGCTCCATAAATAATTATCAAAAGGAAAATTGAAAGTAGGAACAACCAGTCAAAGTCAAGGGAATTCAAAGAATCTATGAATATGAACAATTGCTCTAAATTATTATGAAAAAACCAATGGAGGGAGGGAATAAAAGACACAATAAACCTATGAAACAAAAAAATCAAGAAGAGGGGGATCATTTGATTGACTCTAGGTAGACAATAGCGCTTTTGGAAGAGATAGTGATTTTGGAAGAGTTCTTAGCTAGCCAACCCTTTCTTTAAAATGAAAGTTCTCACATGGAATATTTGAGGTTTGAATTCCAAAGGTAAGAAAAGGATGATAACAATAGGATAATGACTGAAACATCCACCATTAAGTCTATCCACAAAAGAAAATATGACAAGGAGAAACTAAACCTCGAATTTGGAGAGGATGTTAGACATTCACAATTGATGCATAAGGTGTTGATTAAGGTTGGTT
>ML800774.1:161553-189826 GCA_009831015.1 Picea engelmannii
ATCAATCAATCAAACCTTTGGCATCAATGACAACATGATCCAACAATCTCCCCCTTTGGCATTGATGGACATACCAACATTGATGTCAACACCAATCATTGATGTCAACATGTAAACAATGCATGCTCTACATCAATAGTCATTAGTGACATCAATGTGACTATCTCTCCCCCTTTGACATCAATAGAAAAGGGTCATTCTCCTCTTGGGGTTGCTCCCCCTGCTTGAACTCTCCTTGGGGATGCTCCCCCTGCTTGAATGCCTTTGATCTTACTCTGAATAATCTCTCTCCTTTTGAACAAGGGATATCACTTTGATGTAATGTTGAATATACATCACTCATGCTCCCCCTAGATTTATGCCTCTGTGCTATTTCTTCAAGTATAGAGATATTTTACCAAGTATGCATCTGATAAATATCTCCTCTTAGAATCATGGGAAGAAGAATGACTCCCCCTATGGGTATGTATCCCCCTATCTTCTTTGCAATACAAAGAATATGCTTATGCTACAAATTCTACTGCTCAAACGGATCATAGATCAACCACTCTTTCTATGACAATCCTTGAACTTGTCCATGCATCAAAACTCATGCCATACCATGAAACAAAAGATATGTCAACAATGAAAATAGAGAATCATGAATAAAACATCAACCAAGTACATCATGTACCAAATTGTGTGCCCACCATGCACAACACCCATGTACATCAACACCATACAATGTGCCATAAGATATCATCAATTAAGTGTATCAACCATATGCCTCTACCAACATGTCAACCATGTGTTTGAAATCAAGTGTCATATCACCAATGATATGCCTCTACTATGAACCAAGTGCCACACCCATCAAATATCTCATGTACCAAAGTATATGCTAATCAAGTAGTACCAATGGTGTACTTTTAGCCAAGTACTTATCATCCAAACATATACCATCTATGAGTGTACCAAACCTGTACATCAACATTTATCACCACTTGTACCAGGCAAGTACATCAACCATGCACCAATACCACAACAAGATAAATCCTCATATATGTATGCCAAATCCACCATAAAACATGTGCCAATCAAACTGCTAGTAGGTGCCTCTACCAAGTGTACTAGTAGTGTACCAATCATGCATCAACTATAGATCAAGCTATGACTCAAAATGATTACCTCATCAACTCATCAACTACATGTTCCAATATGTAGTCCAACCATATGCCAAATGCATGCATCAAGATACCCAACAAGTAAGCTTCCAATAATACATCATAAGATATATCAATGAAACTCAAAATATGTACCAGACATATACACCAACAGATCAGCCTCAACCTCCAATCACTACATCAAATATATTAGGCATCCATTATGTACTAGAAGTGTGCTTCAATAGATCAATGACATCTCTAGCTAGCATCATCATGATATATCTCATAACCAAAGTGCCATAACTTCACTGTCATAACCAACATTGTTCTTCAACATAAAATGCCTCAATCCATACTCATGGGTTAGTGCCATGCATCCAAGATAGCCTTTCAATATATATCATCACCATACATAATCCAATATGTAATCATGAAAACCTACAACAAACAATGTTAGAACATGCAACAAACTATGTCAGACCCTGCAACACATAGTTATACCATCACATCAAGCTGCAACCCATGTGCATAGCCTTTTTCCCAAGGCTTTACCACATATACACGGCCTGTTGCATAGACATCTCGCGTATGTACACAACCTATTCAAGGTCAGCCTACGTATGTACGTGATTGTTACCATTGTAACCCATGTATGCTTAAGTAGATGACACACTTGAGCTTCCCTTAAGGCTTCCATTCTTCTCTGGTTGTTCAATCTTCTTCACCCACTTCTAAAGGTGTTCCTGCTTCTCAGAACTTGAGCTCTAATCTTCCATATTTTCAAAAATGTCTCCCTTCCTAACTTCATTTCTTCTTCTAGTCATACTATATGAAGTCCTCATCATGGAATTTCTTCTTATGTTCCAGCAATCCTGAGATTTTGTTATAACCCTAAATTGCACCAGATATACTTACCTGGAATCAGGCCATCTCAGACTCCTTCTTTGTCCAAACACTACTAATCAACTCTTCTTAAAAAACCCTCTTTATAAAGTCCCACACACCCTGCTCCATTACTGCACGTGTGTATACGCTAGCCGCTCCAATACAACCCGCGTGTACCTACAAAAGCATGAAAAAGGAAAGTTGCTGATTGAACACACAACTTTGGGCAAGTTAACTAAACCTTTCGGCCATGCATGGACGGTCATTCAACCAAATACTTAGCTCCTTCTAGCCTATAAAAGAAGGGGTAAGGGTCCCATTTGAAAGGAGGAAAATCATAGTAAAGAGACTATACCCAATTGAGCATTCCCCTTGTCCCAACCTTTAGCCATCCTTGTGCAAAGAGAAGCATAGAAAAAAGCAGTTGGAGGAAATTTGAAGAGGATCCCAAGACTAGGTTCGTGGAGCAGTGGTCAGCTTCATCATTGTAAGTTGCTTTAGTGAAGTTAATAATAAAGAAGTACTTTTCCCGTCCCACCATATGAGGTTTTCATTGTTTATTGTGTACATGATGATTAAATCTCTAACCCATTAATCTGTAGATCAAATGCATGTGGAGTTATTTGTTTGTCTTTTGTGAATGCATGTCAGCCTTGGGAGGAGAGTTGTAGTCAAAGAGTGACCAAGCGTGAAGAGGGATCAATATCAAACGCTGGAAATAAGGTATGTTCACTTGATCTTCTTAACTACATATTTTCTTAAGAATAATGGCGATTAGGTCTGGGATGACGGTAAAAAGTAGGAATCTTTAGGTCTTTTCTGCATGCATGATAAAACCCTAAGTGCTAGTCCGTAGAGGGATTTCCCACTCACAACAGAATTGGTGACCGTACTGGGGATCTCTAGGGTTTGTGGGAATATTTTTTCTTGGGTATTTTTAAAAACTAGTTTCATTCCTTGTTTTTAAAGTTTCTGTAAAAGTTTGAGCTAACAAAGATTCTGGTCTTCCATACCAGTTATCTCTGTTTCTTTGATTGACTGTATTTTTTTTTACGGGACCCAGAGAGGTACAAGCAGCCTATATAAGGTCTACACGCGTGCACCCACGCCCTACCTTCACATAACCCGCGTGTACACGCTAGTTGAGGAAGTGTTAGTCACGTGTATGATTTTAGAAAAATTCTTTTAGGGAGGCAGTCATCCTCTCCCCTGTCAGAAGTAATCCTTCTCAGGGGTTTTCTGGAACTCATTTTAGTCTTTGTTGTTTGCATTTTATAGCTTAGGTTCCACCTCAAATTCGTTTGTTCTATGAAATTTTATTTGAATTGTTTTCTTTTTTCTGTCAAAGTGAGTTTATGAGTCTTCAAGAGATTCTAGTCCTCAATACCAATAGTCTCTATCAGTGCCTGATTGTTTTTCTTTTCATTTTTTAGAGTTTCGGAAGTACACGCGTCCTACATAAGGTCTGCACGCGTGTACACGTGCCCTGACTTTACACAGCTCACGTGCACACGCTGGTTATTGAACTATCAACAACATGCCTGTTGAGAAAATTTTTGTTTAAGGAGAGGCATTTATCCTTTTCTTTGTCAACAGTTTATCCCTCATGTTTTTTGGTCTCTGTCATAGTAGTAAGTAGCTTAGGTTTGATCACAACAATAGCTTCCTTTTTCATTAAGAAGTTTCCTCAAATTTTTCCTTTCATAAGGTTTTTAGACAAGTGTGAGAGTCCTTTTTAATCTGCTTGTGTGTTATTTTTAGAGTGACTCTTTGCGATCTGCACTTAGGTTAGAAGTTTTTGTGGTCTTTACTTGTTGATATTTTTCCTTTTTCTTTGTGAGCATTCAAATAAAAAAAAATCTTGTATTTCTTTGTTTGGTTAAATAGTTGTCGGTTTGCATTAGTAACTAGGAAAAGTCTTTGCTTTCCCAAGTTCTTGATGGTTTACTTAGACGATAAGTAGCTCGTAGTCGAGTGAAATTCTGTTTTGAGTTTGTTGTTCAAATATCTTAGAAAATTTTATTTTAAAAAGTTGGTTAAAGAATTTAAAAGAGAAAATCTGAAGTTGTCAAGAAGTGTTTTGTTTCCATCTTTCTGTTTATCTTTCTTTTTCGTCTCTCAAAACATCACTAGTTTCACTGTCATAACCTGTGACTTAAGACAAGCCATAAAAATTAACGCTAAATCTAAAATTAATTAGACTTTTTATGTTTGTAAGGTCAACCAACTAGTTTAGGGTTAGGGCCTTGAATTAGGTTGGAGAGGAAACTCTTCAAGGCCATTAAATCAAACATTGGAGTCTGAGCTAGGGAGTGTTAAAAAGTCTATTATCGTGAAAATTATCCGGGACCCCCCTCTAACACAGGGGATAAACACGAGGTCGTGTGCAGAAAGGTAGCGAAGATAACCCCTCCAAAGCTGAACCAATCGTAGTGGAGGACACATATAGAGGGTTTGTATTGGGATTCCGTCGATTGCATTTTCCACAGAGCTTCATGGGTCTCGAATCCGTTCAAGGTCCTCAGTTGTCTTCCATACCACTTCATTTCAATACCTTTGATAGGTTTCGGGCTCGATACCCTACTCATTGTGGTCTACCCGACTGTCAACTGTACCCACCTGGTGACTGTTCGCGTGCTGACAACTTAATTGCCTATCATTTTTAGAGACATACACAGGTGACTGCGGGGGTATACCGTGGTACCTAGGACAAACATCGGGCCATGATTTGCATAGTATACCTGGAGGGTTCTTCCATGTTCGAGTTTCACTTGCACCGGTAAGTTTCTCTAGTGTTGGTTGTTGTAACTGTTCTTCCAACTAGTTTAATGTTTGCTTGTTTTATCTTGTAGGGGCGTTTTTCTAGTGTGTGTTGTTTTTGAACGAATAGAGAGCCCTACTGTGTCTTTGATATTCTCACACAGTGGACGATCATGAGCTCCACCAGTCATGAATGCTTCTTGTCTTGCCACCGATTACACTGGAGCCACCCCCACCACCGCTAAGGCGAAAGCTAGACCAACAAGGGTATTTTGAAGTGATTGGGTCAAAGGAAAACACACTTGACCAACCTCTATTAAAATACCTTTCGACACCTTTAAAGAGGGAAGTAAGGGAATAAAATCCTGTCTCTTCTTCTGGGAGTCTTGATATTCTCGCCACGGTTGTCGTCACAGGGGGTGTTCCACCTCCTACCCCACTGTCGTCGGTCCGAGCCACCATGGTCTCGACTGCCTCTACCTCGACTAGTGGTTCGACCCTGTCTTTGGTGATGGCCACTGATCCTTTCACACAGAGTGGGACAAGCCCTCTTTTCTCATACAGGATGCCTAGCACAGGTACAAGCCCTATACTATCCTACACCACTTTATAGAATTTAGGTCTGGGGGCAGGGAGCTCTAACGCTCCTATGAAAGGACCTATGGGGGGCACTTCAGCTCCCTTTAACACTTTCCCTTATGGGGGAGGTCATATAACTCCTTCGTCCCCTTCACTCGGTGGTACCCACTAGAAATCCATCGGGCCAAACACACACCATAGTTCACTTGGAGTAGGGAGTCAAGGAACACCTTCTCATATTATGTCGGTAGGGTCAACACCATTTTCTTTGTTCGGTGCATTTGGTAACAACGCTTTTTCGTCAGCCACTTTCCTGACTGGGGGAAACCTTGGTTATGTCCAACCTAATCTTATGCAGGGTACTATTATTACACAGGGGGCAAACCCAAGAACTTCTTCCACATCAGAACCTTGGAATTCTTGGCAAGGATCAGTTCCCTCATCAAGAATGTTGATCTGGGGAAATTATTTTCACAACCAATGGAACCCTGGGCAAGGTGCAATACCTATGCCCATGGGATCGACATGGGGAAACCCTTCCCAATTCCTCTTAATGTAATGCACTCCCAACCATCTATGCCCTATTTCGGGAATCAGCCGATGAGGTCTCCTCAAACGCAAAATCCATACGTTGGTCATGGCCATGGTTTTTACCAGAACCCCGACCAACAACCTAACTTTTCCTGGCAACCTGGTGCCAGTCAAACTCCAGGCCCCTTTTTCCATGGTTATCATCAACAACAACCAAAATTACCTTTCTTGGCAACCTTACATTTTCTATATTTGACAAGGTTGTTGAATGACCCCATCTGTCACGATCCACGTTGGCCCCCTTTGCCGACGAAATTGCCTTCGGACATACCAAAGTTTAAATCCAATCCTAATGAAGATCCAGGGGATCATGTGACCACCTTCCATCTTTGGTGCTCATCTAATTCATTAAAAGATGACTTCGTACAATTGCGATTGTTTCAACGCACTCTCATTGGGAGTGCTACGAAATGGTACATCAAGCTCGACCACTCAAGATATTCTTCCTTCGACGAATTGGCAATGGAATTCCTAATCCATTTCTAATTACCTATGAGATACGACGCCGACATAGAATTTCTAGCCAATTTCGAACAGACAAAAGCAGAACATATCTTTGATCACATCCGAGAATGGAGACACTAGAAGAGTTTGATTAAGGTACCAGTCCCACGAGCATTCCTGCTTGAGTGGTTCCTTAAGTCTTTTGTCCCCTAGATATCCAAAGATGTCACAACGTCGATAGTGTTTTCCAAAGAAGATTCCATCATGAAATCTTAACAACTTGAGCTCATTTATTCTCAATCTAGTTTACCATATGAGATTTTTCCGGATGCACCATGATCCATACTTGATAAAACCAGACAGAGAGTTGGAACACATGCCGATGGTATTGTAGATTCAACACAAACCAATCCCATTGAACAAATGAAAAAACAATTGCAGCAATTTTCTATACAACACACAACAGCCAGCCAAACTATTGTTTCGACTGCTCCCCCTACCCAAACGTCAGATGTACATGGTGTGCAATCGACAAATTTGAAGGCCACCCAATAGCCTGATGGAAAGAAGAAACAATGTAAGAAGGGTAAGGGGGATAAGAAACCCACTAATAATGATGGCGGGGGAAACACTGAGAAATGGAAGGCGAAGTATCCAAGTAACCTGTGCACAGAAGACCACCCATCCCACCAGTGCCCTCGGCTTGCAGAGGCCCAAAATTTTGTGTCACAGTAGCCGCCTATTGTGTTAACGAATCCTTTCCAATATGGGCAAAACCTAAACCAAGCCTCTGGAAGCGCGGAAGGGGGCATTCAAGGACCCTCTCCGTCATCGAACAATCCTGCATCCGCAAATGTGTATATGATGAAAGGTTATGCTTTTATATCGACTAGAGAACATGACTACAGTAAGCCAAGCGCCTCTGAGAAAGGAAAAGAAGTTTAAACCCCATCTCTTCCTCTCCATATCGAGAATACTTTGGGTGAAACAATGACACGCATCCCAAAAAGTGCGTTCAAGAAATATTCTCACAACCCAAACACAAGGGCCACCCATAATTATTCTGTGGTGGAGGATTTATCTCAAACCCCTTGTGTGATGTCCACTTTGGAGGTCCTCCAGAGCTACCCTTCCCAGAGGAAAGATTTGTTAGCCACTTTAGGATCTGCCGAGACTTGTAATTCGGGTACAATCATGCTGGATACAACCAACTTAAAACCTCGTCTCATTTACCACGTAGCATTTTAGATATTAGTGGCTTACCCAATGAAAAATTTTACTTGGAACATTTTTGGCACAGTGGTTGATGAGGGCGCCTCTACATGCGTCATGTCGTTGGCATGTTGGAAGTCCATTGGCCAACCCATTTTTTCTCCGTCACCTACTCTTCTTACTGCTTTCGATGGTCATTCGTTCTGACCATATGGAATCATCCCCTCTTTCCCCGTGTAGTTAGGAGGGAATACCATGTGCGTTGAGGTAGAAGTAGTTGACGCATCCCTCAACTACAATCTCTTGTTAGGTAGGAGTTGGACCTATGCCATGCAAGCAATGGTTGCTATAGTTTTTTGGGTCTTGTTGTTTCCACATGAGGGCCGAATCGTGACCATTGATAAATTTTCCTTCTCCAGACCTGACCCTTCATTGGGGGCATCCGCGGTCCCGATGATTGAAAATCCCCAACCAGGCATCGTCAACATAGGGGTTGGTTTGTGCCCATATTTGATGGGTACTTTTGATTACCCGCCTCCTCAAGGCGATGTCAAGTTCGTATCAGACCACCATAAGGTTGATATTTTCCAAGTTTCGTCGTTTCACATGACTTACTTCAATGATCTGTGGATTCTTCCTTCCTCATCAGCCATGATGGAAGGGATAGGGCACCATGGTATGTCCATGCCCTTGTCCACGGTAGAAGCAGCGTACTCTTTAGTCCAACAATCTTCACCTGACATTGATCCAACTCCAGCACAAGAGATAGATCTGATCTCAGAGCCTATTTGGGCTCAAGGTTCCCTCACTGGTACCGATTCGTTAGACTTAGTTTTTCCCTTAGACGAAGCAATCATTGAAGCAATGACTAGTTCGGACAAACCCTGGGACAATCTCCATCATAGATCATACTTCCTCCTAGAGTTAAGTAGAATCTAAGAAGGGGAATTCACCTTGACTATGACTGGAGATAGGTCTTGTCCTATCAATCCCTTGGCTACACATGAGGTTTATGCCGAGGGTAGTATGGAAACTATCGCTGAAAATATACTGATTAATATCTCCAAAATCCCTAGTGTCGTGGAGAATGTTTTCGTCAGAGCTGACTGTTCCCCCGAAGAGAGCCCAATTTACATAGGCTTATTTAAAGAATTCCGCGACGTTTTTTCCTGGTCTTATGAGGAAATGCCAGGCATTGATCCAAAAATAGTTGAACATGAGATCACAACTTATCCAGATGCCAAGCTATTTTGGCAGAAGCTTCATCCAGTTAATCCCAGAAAATAAACAACTATTAAGGTGGAAGTAGAGAAATTGCTCAAAGAAGGTTTTATCTATCATGTCCATTTGACCCAATGGGTGTCAAATCCTGTGTTGGTCAAAAAGAAAGAGGGCATGATTCGTGTATGTACATACTTCCATGATTTTAACAAAGCTTGTCCAAAAGATAATTTTCCCACACCATTCATTGACCAGATAGTTGATGAATGCGCTGGTTGCGAGGCTTTTTCTTTCATGGATGGTTTTTCGGGATATAATCAGATACAGATCAAACCTGAGGACTGGCACATAACAACTTTCATCTGTCCATGGGGTACATTTGCCTATCTTAAGATGCCTTTTGGTCTCAAAAATGCCGGAGCTACCTTCCAACGAGCCATGTCTTTTGCTTTCCATGATCTCAAGCATATAGTCGAAGCCTATTTAGATGATTTAGCATCATGATCTCACAAGAGAATGGATCATCCCACACACCTCTGAATTATCTTTAAGAGATGTCGCTACTTCTAGATTCGCTTGAATCCAAACAAGTGCATCTTTTGTGTAACATCAGGGCATTTGTTAGGTTTCATAATGTCAACAACAAGGATCATGGTCGATCCTCTCAAGGTTGAGGCCATAGTTCAATTGCCTCCCCCATGCACAATCCTTCAACTTCAAAGTCTACAAGGAAAGGCAAACTTTTTGAGGCATTTCATCGCCAACTATGCCGAGATCACAAAGGGATTTATGCGCTTACTGAAGAAAAAAATTCCTTTTCATTGGGACGATGCCGCTCAACGCTCCTTCAAAGCATTGAAACATGCCCTCACAACTGCCCCTCTGCTCCAACCACCCAATTATAACAAATATTTATTATTATACCTGGCTGCAGCAGAGTCAACCATCAACATGGTCTTAGTTCAAGAAGATGATTTTCTCTCAGAATATGTGATCTATTACTTGAGCTGAGGCCTCGTCGGACCGGAACTAAATTATTCTCATATTGAAAAACTTGCGTTGGCAACAATCCATGT
This sequence comes from Picea engelmannii, assembly GCA_009831015.1. NCBI lineage: Eukaryota > Viridiplantae > Streptophyta > Pinopsida > Pinales > Pinaceae > Picea > Picea engelmannii. The sequence goes on from ML800774.1 coordinate 171,467, forward strand.
TGTCCAATGGTTCTGTCATTATGTTCTGTTTCGAAAGACCACCGTCATTGTCATTGTGAATCCTTTTCAATACGTGTTGACACTATGGGTAATCAACGAAAATATCAGTAGATGGATAGTCATCCTCCAAGAATTTGACTTAGATTTTGTTTTGGCGAAATCCAAAAAGTCACTGGTCTTCACAGAACTTATCTCGGAACTTCCGGTCGAGTAAGGTGATGTTATGCCCGAAGAATCACATATTCAAGGAGATATGCTCCTGATAACATCTTCAGATCCTTGGTATGGATATATTCTTGTCTATCTCCAGACTTTGAAGTGCCCCGCCTCTGCTTCTCATGATGAACCTCGCTGTATATGTCATCAGGCCAAGCATTATCTCATCCTCGAAGACACTCTCTATCATCGAGGTGTAGATTGTGCTCTTCATCAATGCATCATTCATGAAGAAGCAAAAATTGTGATTAACGATTTCCATACTGGAGCATGTGGCGGTCATTTGTCCGAGTTGGAAACAACCCAAAAGATTTTACAAGCTGGTTACTTCTGGCCGACACTAATCAAAGATTGTATCGAATCGGTCAAGAATGCCACCCATGTTAGATCTTCTCTCGGAAGATGAGGGCACATCCCGCTCCCATGTTTCCTATCATCACAGTGGGTCCCTTCACCAAGTGGGGAATTTATTACACTACATGCATCCCTCCTTCAGCAAGGGGGAACTCTTATATCATTGTAGCCATAGACTACTTCACAAAGTGGGTCAAAGCTATGCCGACACTTAAAGATGATGGAGAGACTGCAGCTCTTTTTTTATTCAACAAGATAATCACAAGGTTTGACGTCCCAAGAGAGATTGTCATTGACCATGGAAGTCACTTTCAGAACCAAATGATGACCGAATTAACATCAAATCTTGGGTTGCGGCAAGAACATTCGTCACCCTACTACCCCCAAGTGAATGGTCAGGTGGAAGCTGTAAATAAATCTCTTAATACCATCCTACAGTGAATGATCAATTCGGTCAAGCCAAATTGGCATTTGATGTTATACTCAACATTATGGGCTTACCGAATGTCTGTTAAGAATGTAACCGATTTCTCACCTTTTCAACTCGTTTACAGGCTGGACGCAGTCTTGCCTATAGAATGTCAGATCCCGTCCCTAAAGTTGGCAGTACAGTTATTTCCAGACACTTCTCCACTTGAAGAGCGGTTATTATACCTTGAGTGACTCAATGAGCAGGATCGTGATGCGGCCCTGGCCAATGAGGCTCACAAACAAAAAGTCAAGTGTCAGTATGATCGGTCCATTCATCCTCATATTTTCTCTGAAGGTAACCTTGTCCTGGTCTATGACTAGGATAAGGACTCCTTGGGGGTAGGCAAATTCAAACCCATGTGGTTCAGACCTTTCATCGTAAAAGAGATTCTAAAAAAGGGCACGTATCGTCTGGTAGAATTTGAGGGAAATTCTTTGGCAGAGCCTAGAAATGGGCTCTACCTCAAGAAGTATTACTCATAGGTTGGTCACCTTGGGTAACTTTTTGTAACATATGTATAGTATTTGTACTATTACTTTCTGGTTTCTTTTGGTTTTATCGACGTTTCATTTTTGATGTTATCTTTTATCACTGTGGCAGATGTCAAGTGAATCAAAGGTGTTCGTTGGGTATGCAGACGGCGCTAGCCGGTACATTTGGAGGCTTGCCTCCGCAGCTTGGGTAATTTTTACACCTCATGGCCAGTTATTATCTTCAAGAGCTATATGTTTAGGCAACACCACAAACAATGTCACCGAATACAGTGCAGTTATTGAGTTGCTTCGTGATGCCCTGTCATTTGGTATCTCTCATCTCTGGGTCTACTTAGATGCTCAGCTAGTTGTGTTTCAGTTAAATAGATTCTACTGTGTTCATGATCCTACTTTACACAAACGATTCCTTAGGGTACATATCTTAGAACAAAGTTTTGATTATATTACATATTTTCATGTTCCTAGGAGATTAAACCAAGTCACAAATACTCTAGCTAATCAAATCTTAGATTGGCATCTTGTACACATAAGAAATACATACACATGCACATGTAAATACATTTTTAAAGGCAAAAATAGTCCATAAGACATAAAAAGACATAAAAATCCATATATAATATCAACATCATTAGAGTACATAGGTGGGCGCATGAGCCTCAAAAATACGACTAGTAACAAGTCAATGGGCTTATGCTCTCAAAACATATATACAAGTAGTTCCCTTGGCATGTGAAAAGTCCAGACTAACTAAGGTCAGGGCCTGTGGGCCCTGTTGTAATGATCAACATTGTTTTCCAAACACCAAAAAAGTCAAACCCATGTACATGGTGCCCCCACTACATGAGGATGCATAGATGGTGGCATATCCTCAATATCTTCCATGGGGACTGTGCAAGTGAGCGAGGTAAAATTTCTCTCTACTTGTCTCAAAACCCTCTCAGCCTCACCCACTGGAAGCTGTCTTGCTGCTGTTGGTCCCCCTGCAGCGGCGGGTGCGGTCCCTGGCCGAGGACGTTTCTTGTTCCTCGCATAATTCGTTAATTGCATTGGTCCCACATCTGCACATAATAGACACATATCTGTCAAATTCTCTGGTATAAAAAAAAATGATATATATAAAAAACAACATAAAAATTACATATGTTTAACAAAAAAAACAAACGATGCAAACTTACCCATCTCTCCTCACTCTTCATCGGGAGGTATTGGTATCTTAGGGTCTCTCGAGAAGTCAATCCCATCATAAGGGTAATCCTTTATGACTGGGATCTGTCGCGACAACCAAGAAAAAAAGTTGTCATCAAAGGACTCATTGGTCTTTCCTCCCCTTTGTCGTGGTAGCAACACTGCCCATATGCATATCGTAGAAAGAGAGGCTTGATGCCCCTGTACCACCTCTCGAGGGCTAAAACTGGGCACTCTTTCAAAGAAGAAATAGAAAAGAATGGTCCCAAACCCAAAGTTCCTCTGAGTCCGCGACCGACAGTTTGTCAGTTGTCTCTTCATATAGTCCAATAATATGGTGCCCTAATAAAAAATATGTGCATTTAAGCACTGAACTGCACAGTTCATCTGTGCACAGGAAGCCTGATGCAAAGTGACTGACCCTGTAATCTACCTGATAAGCAACACTATCGCCTGCAGTGCTAAGTCTGAGATCTTACTTATTGGCACTTGCGAGCTAGTCTTGTCTATACCCACCTCACAATAGAGTCCATTCAACTTCGATATGTTGTGAGGCCTAGAGGGAAACGTATGAAAGTTTATTGGTTCCCCTTGCCAAGAGAGGCCAATCAAAAATTATATGTCCTTGGTCGTTGGCACCAGTGACTACCCCTCCAGCATAAAGGCCTCTGTGTCAGGATGCCAATAATCAACCAAGGCATTCAATAGCCTAGGTTGTGCTCACATGAAAGGACATAGGAAGAATTTTAGCAACCCACATTGCATTAAGGCAACAACAGCATTGGGGTCCTCCCCAACCAACACACTAATATCCTCATGCTCTCTTTCCCTCCAGTGAACATACATCCTGCAAAAAACCAAGTTCAGGAGAGTTAACCCTTGCTTTTTAAATTTTTTTCCATTAAATAAAGGGTCCACACGAATTGTAATGATGACAGTCGCATGCACATGCGTGCAGTTTTTCTTCTGCCCGAGTGTACACGCAAGCTGTCATAGGACAACCTACGTGGACCTAGGGTCGACCTTTTGAGGGTCGACGCCCCCCCAAAAAATGAACCTAAATGCATAAAGAAAGATTTAAATTGCAAGAGGAGAGAATTTATACTTACTTGATCCGAGAAGATGGTTGTTTCGTCCACCGAAGCTCCCGGAATCAATTCTTTTCACAAAGGGGAAATTTTGGCTTTTAGTCAATTTCTGAATTAACAATGGTGATAATGAGCTGTCGACTTCTATTTATAGAGGTTTTTGGCTCTTTTTTTGTCAATTTTCGAACCCTTTTGTCATTTTTTCTAAACTGAAAATCATTTAAGATGGTTCATGAGTTTTCTTTGGATGATAATGGGAAGTAGTACCTTGGGTATTTGGAATTTTTTTTTAGAGTTGGGTTGTTTTGACGGTCCTTTCCATTTAAGTCAGGATTCCACCTCCACTTTCTGCATCTTGTTGTCTTTTCCGCTTTTCCATAGGATTGATCCCACCAAGTTGCAACATAGAACCCTCTTTACTTCTTTAGAAGTGTCATAATTTGGTGGTAGAGCCTACCATAACATGGATGCCCTAGGTAGATCCTGGTTGCATGATGGTGTCCATGTTGTCACTAATGACTATAGGCTCAGGAATCCTGTTTAGCTTTTCCCTGATTACGAGTTTGAGCCTCATTTGCATGATTTATTGTCACTCTTGACCTCACCCTCAGGACTCCCCAAAACATATCGAGTCTTCTTTTAAGCCCTTTTCAGACCCTCTAAACATGAAAATATTGCTGAGCGATCTTGTGTCCTTTCACGCTCGCTAAACTGGAATTTGAAGTCATGTATGTCAGGCGGTAGTTTACCCCTTTTTCGGTCCATACGGTCAACTGTACGAACAAAGGTATACTCTAGAGGCCTCGGATCTCTAGAAAAGTATTCTCAGGTATAATTTTAACCCTTTTTCGGGCATGAGGGACTAAATTTACGAAAAAGGAACCCCCACGGAGTCCATAGTTAAGCTCTTTTCAGACTCGCTAAAATTGAAAAGATCATCGAGTGACCTTATTCTTTCACACTCGTTAAAATGGTCCAGAAGAACATTCTTGACGGAGTCCATAGTTAAGCTTTTTTCAGATTCCTTAAAAATGAAAAAATGGCCGAGTGATCTTGTCTTTATCACACTTGTTAAAATGGTTTTGAATAGACGTCTTGTCGGTTCTAGTTTACCCCTTTTTCGAACCTACTAGACTACCTTCGAAAAAGGTACCCCAGTGGAGTCTCCTTTTACATTTTTCAGACTCTCTAAATATGCAAAACCATTGAGATTACCTTCTCTGGGATCATTAAACTTACATCGAAGGACAATACCATTGTGTGTTTTGGTAACGAAATTTTCAAACCTGCATATTTGGTGTAATGTCGACTCCATGTTGCTCTCAACTGGACCATCTAAAGCATGCCTTATACGCAAGCCCTGTAGCACTTTTCCTCTATGTCTTGACACCTTTGGCCTCAGGATGGATTTTTCCCGAGTGTCCTTGCTTTGAACATCAATCTTTTCCTTGTGCCTCAAACTCGTATGTTTACGACACTCATTCCTCCTTTGTAATGTAACATTATTTTATTCCTTTTCCAAATTTATTGAAAAAAGACAAAAAAAAAAAATCAAATATACCCCCAAAAGAGGAAGGGAAAAGTATTTTCTTTGTATTGGCAACACAATGAGTTTCCCTTGGATAAAGCACATCCTTATGTTTGTTCATCAAGACCTGGGATTTAATATGACCTTAGGAAGTTGTTCCCACTACATTGAGCTGTGTCCTCCTCTGTTTGGTTATTCTTCCAAACATATGGAGAGTTTGCGTTGCCTCCTGCCTCGTGAAATTATGTTAATGCCATGCTGCCTGAGTCTCATCATTTGTCTTGCTATTGTCCAATGGAAGTTTTTCCAAGCCTGAGTTGGCCCCTCTGCAATTTGTCTCTTGCCCTCATGCCTGACCATCCCGAAAGTCCAATCAAGTCTTTGTTCGAAATCAATGAATCTTTCAGTCTGATCATCAAGATTCTCTAGTCCATGACCGACGAGCCGTCGAAGACCTCTGGGTAGTAAGTTCATACACTCATATTACACTCCTACCCAACAAGGATGATTTTAAGGATGGAAATTTATTTTAAAATGTAGAAACCTTGGCGAATCTTAGTAATCCTTCATATGCCAACTATAAATGTTTGGCGATATTTTTGTAAAAATATTCAAATTTCTAAGGATTTTATATAGCTTGTATAACTTTTTGGCGATTTTTAATGTAAAATAATTTTATCCTATAGAATTTGGGCAAATCATTTTTAGGATAGCAAATCTTTTTTTTTGGAAAAGCCATGAAAAATTAGCCCATGAGTGAAATTTAGCCCCTAAAATCATCCCTACTACCCAAGTTTTGAAGATTTTGAAGTTATTTCTCGAGCTATGAAGACCTCATCTCCAACCATCAGGCCTTATCAACTTCTAGAAGATGGATACTACACATGTATATATTTTTGATTTTGAGATGTAGATCCGCTATGTATTTCTCGTGGCCACACTTTATATAGTTATATGACATGGATCTGTAGTGTATTCAATTGGTAGCCATGATTTTATTTCATCCCGAGCATGGGTATGCTCGCCTCGGTGAGACAATTGTTATTTTGTAGATGGCACCTCCCGATTTCTGGTCCTTGGGCTCACTTGTTTGGAACATTGGTGAAGATTGATAATGTATTTCGGCCATCATATGCTCTTTTGACCTCACACATTAGGGGGCATCTATTATAACCCTAAACTGCACCAGATATACTTACCTGGCATCAGGCCATCTCAGACTCCTTCTTTTCACAAACACTATTGAACAACTCTTCTTAAAAACCCTATTTATAAAGTCCCACACGTCCTGCTCCGTTACTGCACATGTGTACACGCTAGTTGCTCCAATATAGCCCACTTGTACCTACAAAAGCATGGAAAAAGGAAATTTGTTGACGGAACAAGCAGCTTTGGGCAAGTTAAATAAACCTTTCGTCCATGCATGACCGGTAATTTGACCAAATACCTAGCTCCTTCTAGCCTTTAAAAGAAGGGGTAAGGGTCCCATGTAAAAGGAGGAAAATCATAGTAAAGAGACTATACCCAATTGAGCATTCCCCTTGTCCCAACCTTTATCCATCCATATGCAAAGAGAAGTATAGAGAAAAGCAATTGGAGGATAGTTGAAGAGGAGCCCAAGAACAGGTTCATGGAGCAGTGGCTGGCTTCATCATTATAAGTTTCTTTAGTGAAGTTAATAATAAAGAAGTACTTTTCCCGTCCCACCATATGAGGTTTTCATTGTTTATTGTGTACATGTTGATTAAATCCCTAACCCATTAATCTCTAGATCAAATGCATGTGGAGTTCTTTGTTTGTATTTTTTGAATGCAGGTCAGTCTTGGGAGGAGAGTTGCATTCAAAGAGCGACCAAGCATGAAGAGGGATCGATATCAAACGCTGGAAATAAGGTATGTTCAATTGATCTTCTTAACTACATATTTTATTAAGAATAATGGGGATTAGGTCTGGGATGACAATAAAAAGTAGGAATATTTAGGTCTTTTATACATGCATGATAGAACCCTAAGTGTTAGTCCATAGAGGGATTTCCCACTCACAACAAATTTGTGTCCAAATCCACTACAGCTGTAGCATCTCATGCTGTGACAGTGAACAACAATGTGTCCTACTTGATCACATCTCCAACACCTTATGGTGTTGTGAAATCTTCAATTATCTCTTCTTGCATAAGATTTACATTCCAAAGCTTTGTGACCATATTCATTACATTAATAACATTGACCATGAAAAATACTTTCATACCTTTGCTTTGGTGTCCATATTGTTTGAGGTGTAAGGATGGCTTCTTCATGTCTTCCTTGCTTTGTTCTTTTGAAACTTTCCTTCCCTTGTGTAGATGGTTGACTTGCAACATTATCTTCACCCTTTGAGAGTGAGGGACTTACCTCATGCTTCTTTGAGGTGCTTTCTTCAACATGTGTAGTTTCTCTCTTGTATCCAAGACTTGATTTATCATTTGGTGATATTTAACTTTCCAAGATCTCATTCAAGATTTGTGAGCTATTCAATAATTTGTTTGACTTCTCTACTTTAATTCTAAGATCAACAACTTCAGCTTCTAACTTATGAGATGACTCTTCCTTTTCATTTACTTGATTCTTCAATAGTTCCTCTACCCTTTTGGCTTCTTCAATTTGGGTCTTGAGATGGACAATAATTTCAAGACTTTTGTTAATCTCATCATCTACCTTCTCATCTTCTTTTTCATTCTTTAGTATTGTGATCTCTTCTTCCTTTTCTTCTAATTGAGTCTTAGTACACTCTTCTTGTTGCTTGAACATTTCCTTTAACTTCAATATGTACCTTTGACTCTTCTTAAGAAAATTTTTAGTGCTATCGGAAAGATGGCTATAGTCTATATAGTAATGATCAGATTTGTATTCATATAGAAGATCTTCAACTTTCTTTTGAAGTTCTGATAGTTCTTCTTCTATTCTTTCCATTAGATAAGTACCATCAAACTCTACACAAACTATTTCTAGATTTTCTTGTTCACTTGTAGAGAAATATTCAACATCATCACATTTTGAATTATTGCAATCAAGGGTTTGTGGAGATTCTTTACCTTCATTTGAAATGTCTTCAAAATCTTCCTCTTTGTCAATATCATCACATGATTCTTTACCTTCATTTGAAATGTCTTCAAGATATTCCTTTTTCCCAACATCATCACATGATTCTTTGCCTTCAATTGAAATGTCTTCAAGATCTTCCTTTTTGCCAACATCATCACATTTAGAAATAATTCAATCAAGATTTTTTGGAGATTCTTTACCTTTAATGATCTTTATGGAGTGGTCTTCAATATTTTCCTTCTTGCTTTGATATGTCTCCTCTAGCTCTAGTCATAAATCCTTGGCGGAAGTGCATTGTCCCATGCTCTCTTTGATAGGGCTTGAGAGTCCACTAAGAATGGTCTTGAGATCCAATGCATCATTATTCTTTCCTTCCCTTTGAGATGGAAACTTTAACTTGTTCTTCAAGGAAACTAATCCACCAATGGCTGCCTTCCAAATACCCACTCCCATTTCCTTCAAATGCACTCTCATCTCTATTCTCCAAGTAGAATAGTTTTCCTCATCAAGGATTGGAAATTCATCATCCATTTGTGTGTCCATAGATCTCCTCCAAGCTTGTTAAGGCTTATAGTGAAGGCCCGCTATGACACCAATTTTTGGACACACCGACTACACTGAGAAGGGGGGGTGAACAATGTAGGGTTATTTTCTCAAAACTTACCTTTCACAAAACTCCTTAGTTAGCAATCACCATTTACTCATTACTTATTTTTTTCATTTGTAATCAGTTAAACGTGAACATGCATCAACAACATATATCAGATGCATATATCATCAATAAATAATCAACACAAAGAACACAAGGAACACAATATGTATGTATAATTTTCTTTTTATTACGGACTACAATCCTTGGGTTATCAACAACAACTGAATAGAGTACAACTGTACAAGAGCACCAGCTCTATAATGCAAGAATCAACTTACACACTCAAAACCAACTGAGATGAGGAAACAATCCTCAATAGATACCAATCTGTCAACAGGTACATGCCTATAGGTAGTGCAACACGCGTATGTATGCACCCTACTAGTAGTACAGCTCGCATATGTACGCGACCAGTCTGTACTACAACCTGTGTATGAAATCTAAGTACTTAGGGTTTTCTCTTCAATATGAACTCATATCCTCTGCAACCTTCAATCACATTCTCTTATCTCTTTCACTGTCCAATAAGACCTATAACCAATCACAATACATCCAAGTTCTCCAACAACTTACTCATGCTCCTCAACCATACAATATGAATGCTACTCAATCATGTATAAGAAATCAACATATTATGGAAATCATATCAATACTGAATCATAAGAGTGATTCTCACTCTATCAACCAACACAAACCACATCACAACAACCATACCAAGAATTCCTTAAGCATTCACTACACAACAAGCAAGAGTATCCATCAAGACAACAATGTAACCATACCATAATTTCTATGGTAGATCTGAGCCCATACAATGCATATCTAGAACCTGATTTAGTCTTCAAGAGCCTGGTACCAGCTCACACATAAGTCTTCATTACTTCATCCACTTTACGGGCCCTATCCTCATCCAGCCCATGTATGTATGCACCTTGGCTCACTATAGCCCGCGTGCATCTCATAAACTAGGGTTTATGAACTTCTGAAAGTTTTGTTGTCATGATCTCAGACTTACCAAAACTTTGATGCATGCATGAGATCCTACATACACACTCTCTCTCAGAATATGTCTTCAATACATGCTCAAGAGATGCTCTTTCACAAGAGACCCTTGCCTCTTATTTATACTTTCCAAGTAGCTTCCTTAGAAGCATATTCTAGGTCACTTAACCCACTTCTAGGTCACTTAACCCATTTCTAGGCCACTTAACCTATTTTCCTCATTTTAGGGTTAACCACTTTCCATAATTAGAAAGTTCTTCATTACTTTATCATTTAAATATTCTTCCTTGAGTTTGTCACATCACTTTATCATTTAAATAATCTTCTTTGATTTTGTCACTTCACTTTATTATTTAAATAATTCCCGTTGACTTTGTCACTTTACTTTATCATTTAAATAATAATTTCCTCTTTGCAATCTCTTTGAATTCTTTGACCTTTTGGGGCTTCAAGCCTACATATGAGGGTCCTCCAACTTCGTAAGGCCATAACTCTCAAACCATGAGGAGTTATGTGACATTCCACATACCACCGAAAATGGTATGACAAGGTATGACAAGCACTATCCATCTAGGATAGTTCCACTAACAAATTCATTGATCTTCATCTCATTATTCCACATTTAAGCATGGGTTCTCCAAACATACTTCTAGGATAACTCAACCGTAAAGTGCCTTCCTGTGATGGATTTCACCATAAGGGGACCACTTTGGAGTTCATCCATTTGTACTTCTTATCGACCATGACAAGACAATAATGAGTCATATTTACATCGACCCAACTATGCATCATATATCAATGACAATGATTCCACTTGTCATCTATCCATTCTCATCAAGAACAATACATATTACATCAAGACATTGTTCATCAATCATCAATCAATATCTTGACATCAATCAATCACTTGACATCAATCCTTTGACATCAATCAATCAAACCTTTGGCATCAATGAAAACATGATCCAACAGTCACAATGTCCCACACTAGACAAAGACGTAGAGATTTTGGAAACAAAAACCAATAGGAAGCATTAGCTTAAATGAGAAAATGAATCCAAATGGGAAAGTAAATAACCAGAAGGCTAGTAGAAACAAGTGTACCTGAAAATAGAGAAAAACATGTCCATAAGGTAAAAGAAGCACAAACTATGCCAATCCCAACCTCTAGATCTAGCTTAGGATGAAACACATCCAGTCTGTTGTAGCCTATCTATGTTGTGCCCATAAAATAGGAATCCCCCTATTATGGACCCCTGAATTATGTCAAGCGCAAGATATTGACTAGTCAAATGGAGGGATATGATGTAAACAAAATTTATTAGGAGTAGGAGAGAGGGCCTTCTCCTATGCCAGTCCAAAGCATCATCAAGGTGGTACACTCCAACTTAGGAGTGTAGTAGTTGTTGCACTGAGATTCATCACAATAGTTGGGTGAGGTTTTTCATGCCATAAAAATTGTTAGATTGTCATCCAACACCACATCCCAAGAATAGATGGTCACAGGTAGTACCACATGTGCTACATCACTGTGCACAAGTACATAGAAGTAGGTGCTACGACTAAATCCATTATCCTTAACAACCACCGATACCTTATCCACGATTCCATTGCCTCAACCATTTCCTTATGTTGAACCAAATTTGGTGAAAGTACCTTCACAAGACCTGCAAATGTATATGGAAGAGATCATGAATGAATAGGGCAACAAGTGTTACGAGGGAAAAACTCTCTATGGCCAAGGGTAAACCACAAAATATAGGTATGACTGCAGAAATCAACTCAATTCCATTGTATACTATATAAACTAATGTGCAAGATAAGAAAGAGGCCTACCTCGATCCAACGTTTGATGATGTTCCACCATTGAGCGCTCTGACCCAAAGCTTTATACCTGCAATAAGTTCTCAACAAAAAAGAAAAGCAAGTATATAGTGATGATGTAAATGGGTTAGCACATTAGATATCATAATCCATTAATAAACATTACAAACATTCCCATGGATAATAGTCATATATTTGCATGATACCAATAGGACGAGAAAGGAGTATTTCTATTAATAATTGATCAACAAAAGTGTCAACAATACAGACTTCCGTGTCGGCATGGTTCGAAACCAAGAAACCAAGTTCCTTCCAACTGGGCCTCCACCACTTCAATCCTCCACCAAAGGCAAGCTCAAAGGAGAGAGACAATGAGGTTCTCTCAACAATAGGGAAATATCTTGGGGGATGAACATTGTGTTCAAACTTGAGGGACAAAGGGATGAAGACTCAATATGAAGTAATTTCTCTAGAGCAACTTTGATCTCAAAGTTGAATGCTTTCTCCTCTTTTCCATAGCTAGAAATTGTGCTCTTATAGCCTTCAAAATGCAAATGAAGGGCTGAGTCGGAATGTTTCCAGTATATGGAAGGCCAAAGATCAGAGATCTCTTTTCGTGACATGGAAAACCAACTCCATTTTTGTATTTTCTGGCACAAATCCCAATGTACATAGGCTGCAGTGGAGAAGCCTACGTATACGCTTGCTATATAGCTGATAGGGCACGTATATGTGGAAAAATGTATATTTTGAGCTCTGGATTCATCAAAAAGGGATGATAAGTCTGCATAGGGAAATGGAAAAAGGCCCTCTGTGCAAGATAGCAATGGTGAGGCAAATCATGCTATAATAGATGCCCCCTAATGTGTGATATTAGAGGAGTATCGGTGATGGCTGAAATACATTATAAATAACCTAGGAGTGGAGTGGTAGAGAACTAGTTGGACGAACTCAATTGCTCATTACGTTCTGTACTGACTTTGCATACATGGCTGCCAAGAATACAATGCATATCCATACGGAAAATATACCAATTAAGTGTCTGTGGCCATGAATAGGCAAGTACAATTACAGTTATATGCCAAAAGATGTCATAGTAATGAACCAGGCCCAGTGAAAACCAGTCTCAAAAATCAATCTGAAGATATCTGTATACCATGAAGTACAATCTGATCTCCCATGATCACTAAATTTGAACATGTGTTGGTCCGATGAAAGGGAAGCAACAACTTAGGAAAGCTGCAGCCACATAGTGATGTCTTCAAGTCTTCTACACTATTCGCCAAGAGTGCAAGTCTACGTCATGTGAATAAAGGAGTTAAGGTTGAACATAATGAGACATTGTTTGATTACCAGTCATTGAGGTATACCATTAACAAATGCGAGACAACCTACCAATAATGAAAGTAGGTATCAAGGCACTTAGTACATTCCTACAAGTGTGAATAAAGGATTTGGTGTCGAACACTTGAGAAATCCATTGATTAGGAGACATTGATGTATTCCCATCTGTCAATGGCGAGAGAGCCTACCATTAATGACTACAAGCCTCAGGGTACTCATAAAACACTAGGTCCCATATCCAGAATAAATGAGCTGAAGTCGGTGGAAATAGACCCACTGAAAGGAGAACATTAAGGCATCTCTCATCAGTCAGCACGAGGAACAGAGTAGGAGCTTCATGATTTGGTGGAGATCGGACAAAGAACATGTTCACGAACCAGTGACCCTATGCGTCTTTTGCATGTATCAAATGCAAGCGGTACAAAAAAAAGACCCTCTGAATATCAACCAATGATGAAAACTGTTGACAAAGGCAAGGAAACCATCAATAAGGCTAATGGAATCCAAGACAGTGCACGAATCCCAAAGTGTGAATATATGTCTTGTCTTTGAACATAAGGGAAACCACCCAGTCAATGACCAATGATGAAATGTTGATTGTTGGGTTCAAGGTGACCTACTGATGATGCAAGTAGGGCCAGGGTGCATGATAAGACCATAGTATCATGTGATTCTAAGACAAACTGAGGGTATGGCCAACATGAAAAGTCAAGATTTTTGAGGAGTGGCCAACGCAGGTTGTGAGACTCCTTTTAACAAGAGCATGAGACATATGGTGGACTCCGGAAGCATAGACTCAATGATGTGACTGTTAGATGTAGGAGGCATCAATAACATTCTCTATAGGGACTAAAAGAGTAACCAGTCGATAGAGAAAACTCTGTAACGAGATCAGCTTCCTAAGGCCATGATAAAACCCAAAATTATGATGACACAAGGACTCAATAATTTTGTGCTATGTTCAAAGGCGACATGACTGCTGCCAATTATAATATAGTACTCCCTTCCTGCCCATCTTTTTTTGTTTTTTCATAACAAATGAATGCTATGATACAGAGGAGGAAACGAGTGTCGCAAGTAAGCAAAACTAGTTCCAGCAGTGGAACGTACCTATGATTAATGCAAGGAAATGCATGTGGGAGATGGACACTTGGGGTTATGTTTCCTCTAGGGTATAGGGTGTCAAATTGTGAAGGATATAAACAAGGATCTACTTGGTTGAGGATGCAAAACAACTTAGGTAACGGTTTATAACGCAAAGTGAGAATCGACTAAAGGCTCAAAACTGTAAGCGAGGGCATGAGATGCAATTACAACTTGATGCCAAAAAATATCCTTTTTTATGTCTTGTAGTCTATTTGGTGTGAAAAAGGGGAAAAACTTGTACCAAATAGACGTCTTTTCAAATCCAATTTACGAGTGTGAAAAAGACAAGTTCACTTGGCAATCTTTTCCATTTTTTATAACGATTCAGAAAAGAGCTTAACTAAGACTCGTGACCTTTCAAATCCAGTTTAACGAGTGTGAAAGGAACAAATCACTCGACAATCTTTTTGGTTTTTAGACGAGTTGGAAAATAGCTTAACTAAGACTATTTTTTCTGTCTTAATCAAAATGTAAATGGGGAGGCCAAGGCTCCCGTCTCGGTCTTCTACGTAAAGTCAGTATCTCATGGATAGCTGACAAAAGCTTGGGAAAACCCAAAGTTCTCCAAGTCAAGGAGAAGAAAGTGTGGATGGAGGATACAGTCTCCATGATGGTTCAAATAATGTCTCTTAATGGAAAAAACATAGGTGGGGGTGTGGGATGCCCCATTAGGTCGTCCCAATCGAAGGGAACTTTGTCAGGACTTGGAGAGAGAGCATTCGGGGGAAGAATAAATCTCTCTTGTTCAGATAGAGTAGGGTTAGGAATGTTGATGACATGACTGAGAGGCGCATCACTCTCTTCAAGGTGAGTAGGTTTGAACAGAGATTTCACTAGTGTGGCCACTTCTTCAATTATAGGTTCAAGAGGATGCATAGTAACGGGGGTGAGAGATGCTTCACTTTCAAAAAAGGAGGTGAGGTCAAGAGGGGATTGCAGTGGTGGGACCACCAAGGTGATCAAAGGAGAAGTAGTGTGAGGAGAAACCAGGGGTGTCTCAGAATCAGAAGGGCTCTTGGGTGAGACCCACACTTTTGGTATCTCAGCAGTAACCGGACACAAGAGAGTAAGGTGATTTCCTTCACAAGTATTGCAAAGGAATTTAGGCTTACGTCTGAGATGTCTAGGCTTCTCGATGTAATTAGCAGGAGAAAGAGAGTCGTCTCCTGAATGATGAATAGAGGCTAGAGACGTGACACAACTATGATTCAAAGTGAAAAGGGTGGTTCCCCCAACATAATTAGCAGAGGTTAGGTGCGAGATGTCGACATAATTTGTAGAAGATGTTGACCCATCTTCGATGTGAATGACAAAGGTTGGGGATGGAGCACCAATGTGACTGATAATGACTGGGCTAGAGATAGATGGTGGTATTTGATTCCAAAGTTCGAGGAAAGATTGATTCTGAAACATTACAAGCCAGGAAGGATCCTAGTGTACCCCCCCTCCCTACCCAGAAGGGTGATAGCTTGCACTAAAATGTTTTGAAGAATTTTGGACGCGAGTCATCATTAAGGCCTGCGAAGGGACCGAGGTTGGATAATAATTATTCGAGCGATGATATATGTTTCCCCCTTGTGAAGGGGTCTCGTAAATAGGGTAGCCCGAACCGTAAAATTGGTTTTCTCCGTATGAAATACTCAGAGGCATCTAAGGGTCGATCATGGGAAAAAAGTTCGAAGAAACTGACATGGTGGGTGATAGATGCGTGTGTGGTTCATATTAAGCGGGAAAGGAACCTATCTGATCATTGGCTCCTGGAAGAGCATAGTTATCATGGGATTCAAAAGGGAGGAGGTTCCAACCTTCTATGGGTATAAGACTTATATCAAACAAAGAAGTAGGCATCAAAGCCATGATTCCCCTTGATCCCATGCTAGTATTCATATATGTGGACTAGGGAGAGGATTGCAAGGGTGAAAACATATCAATAGAAAAATTACTAGAGACCCAAGGCATCGACCGAGTGTTGTAGTTCTGCACACTATTGTAAAAAGAAGACGGATCCGTCCCCATGAAATGAGTAGTCATCATAGGTTGGGTAGCAGTAAATGAGGGAGAAAAAGAAACTCCATTGTCCATGATGAAAAAACCCAAAATAGACTCCTAAGGTCAACTAGTAATCAAAGAGCATACCAAAAAATTCAAACAGCCAATATGCATGCAAACGAGATAAAGTGGCTGAGTGGCCTCCCTCGCTAAAGAAGGTATGCCTCATCCAAGAGGGATTTGAGACTCCTTGCTAAAGTTTGGAGGTAACAGAATCAATTATAGAGGCCCTCGTGGGCTTAACAACCAGTCGGACAGATCCCACCGGAGGTAATCCTCCACAAAGGTTGTGTGTTGTCTGACCTCTATCTAACCCATGATACAAGTAGAATAACAAAAGTAACCTATGAGATTCCTAAGTAAAGCAACTAATAAACCATCATATAACTGATGCACATGTGAGAAGTCGTAAGTCTGGATCACCGTATGGGCAGGGTAGAAAATCCTGAAACCTTGAAAGCACCACCTCTCATAGATGTATGGGTACTAGCAAGATCCCCAAATATGAATAAATCCATAGAAATATCTCTGACGCTAGGCTAATAAAAAAAATGCAATTTTCAATCTCAACTCTGCAATTAAGAAGTAAAATGCAATCTTTTGCTAAATGTACTAAGCTAATGATAAAGGTTCAAAGACAAAAATGTTAACAAATGAAAAATGGCTATTTTTTTTTTGTATTTTCAATATATTGAAGAGAAAATGCATGGACTGAAAAGCAACCTGATATATAAATTCTACTATGTATAAACGAAATAACTCAAGAAAAATACCAAGCAACCAAGAAAACAACCTAGGGTTCAAGGACAAACCAAAAAATGAAAAACAATGAGAAATACTATGCCGATAAATTCAACTCCTAATGGGCTTCCTGTCAATCTAGAGAATCTCAACAGGCACTACAGAGACCTAAGAAGGCTCAACAACCATCAAAACTCACCCAATAGTCACTAAACCAAGCAAAAAAGCAAGGAAAAGTGGTATACATGACTATTCAAGAGAATAGTGCGCATATACGAAGCTTGCAAAGAGGCAACACTCGTGTGTACACGACTGTCAAGGAAAAAGGAGCGTACAGGCTTTAAAACAAGGCCAAACAAGGGAAAAAAGGCTGAAAACTCAGAATCAAAGTGAATAGAATCTGCCAAGCAGTGATATGACAAGAAACACAAAGGAAAAAGAGCGATGCAAGAAGAAAAAGTACTTCAACCCTTAGAAGGAAGATCTATCCCCAGTGGAGTCGCCAATTCTATTACGAGGGGAAAACTCTCTATGGCCAAGGGTAAACCACAACAGATAGGTATGATTGCAGAAATCAACTCAATTCCATTGTATTCTATATAAACTAATGTGCAAGATAAGAAAGAGGCCTACCTCGATCCAACGTTTGATGATGTTCCACCATTGAGCGCTCCGACCCAAAGCTTTATACTTGCAATAAGTTCTCAACAAACAAGCAAAGCAAGTATATAGTGATGATGTAAAGGGGTTAGCACATTAGATAGAATAATCCATTAATGAACATTAAAAACATGCCCATGGATAATAATCATATATTTTCATGATACCAATAGGACGGGAAAGGAGCATTTCTATTAATAATTGATCAACAGAAGTGTCAACATTACAGACTTCTGTGTTGTCACGATTCGAAACCAAGAAACCAAGTTCCTTCCAACTGGGCCTCCACCACTTCAATCCTCCACAAAAGGAAAGCTCAAAGGAGAGAGACAATGAGTTTCTCTCAACAATAGGGAAAGAGCTTGGGGGTTGAACATTGTGTTCAAACTTGAGGGACAAAGGGATGTAGACTCAATATGAAGTAATTTCTCCATAGTAACTTTTCTCTCAAAGTTGAATGCTTTCTCCTCTTTTCCATAGCTCGAAATTGTGCTCTTATAGCCTTCAAAATGCAACTGAAGAGCC
>ML800774.1:195215-205347 GCA_009831015.1 Picea engelmannii
TTCTTAATAAAGAGTTTGATTTCCTATTATCATGACACTGTCATGACATCATCCCGATGACCAAAAATGTGGATAACATGGAGGAATTCTATGCAAGAATTCCTAGTTCATTTGGCAAAGTCGTTGACATCCCAATACCAAACAAAATCAAGAAGGTTTAGGATATTTCCAGAAAACTCTAGGCATATAATGTAGAGCTTCAGGGAAAACTAAAGAGAACCCCACCATCAGATAAAGTGGAGTTGCAAAAAAATATTGTTGTTGCATAAAAGATATTGCACCAGGGAAAAATGTGTGTGGAAGGATTCTTGAGGGTAGTTGACTACAACTTCTAGCTCTGGACCCACCTTCATAACAAACTCACAATTATCCCAATAAAAGACCACATACATGCAAGTCAAGAACAAATCAATGACTAGAAGTACTCGCTACCCTCTCTCTAACCTACGACATGCAACAAGGCCATGACAAAGATATACGACCTTCGTTAACATATTGCAGTTTCTCTAGCTAAGAAATAGACATGTTAACCATTGTGTTGAAGGAATAATAACATGTCCAATAGAAACACTACACACTCATATATGTGCATGCAAATGTAGCCTCAATGATAGAGCTGGGAATATAGATCAAGCCTACATCTAGGTCGACTACACTAGTAGAGATCAAAAACAAATTCTAGAACATTAATATTGGAGTTTTTTTTTCAATTCAATTCCGAGTTCCAAAACTTCATCACTGAGCTAATGAAAAAGGTGCCATCCATAACCTCCGTCACATCAAAATGAAGTGTTTTGGCTCAAGAATGGGCCAAATAATAATGTTGGGACCTATTGGCACAAGGTTTTGGGAATAACATGCACACACCACAACTTTGGCACGATGCATGCACCAACAATTTTGTACCACACAGTGCTAATGCTCAACATGCATCGACTATTTTTTACTGTGCATGTTCCAATGAATTTGTAGCACATGAGCCGACTCTTATGCAGTGAAAATACTTGTAAGAAGTTGCATGCATATCCAGTCATGATCAATTATAAAATTTAATAACCATTTTGTAACTAACCAATTGGTCATGGTTAAGGTTGTTAGTGAGTTGGCAGATTTGTTATGATTTCCATGCTTCTATAGAGATAAAATGAATGCACGTGAACTAGTAATGGTTACCTTTGGTTACTCTTCATTGGTCTTAGTAGAGTCATACATTGAAAATGTAGAGTGGTAATTGTAATATGAGAGAGAATGTAGATCAAAATCTAACTCTATGTTCTCTGGTTCAAGATTAATGAGTATCTGAGCAGGCTACAACCCTTTATGTATCTGAATTTTTATCTCTGATTAAGAAATGAAAGCATGACACCCGCATTATTACTTCCTATCATGTGATCTATTATGAATTAATTATTGTTATATATGTTAGCCTACATGTTACTTATATGAATTTTTATATGAATGAATAGAATCTAATGCACAATTCTAGGCTAACTATTTCTCATTTGTATTATTTCTTCATGTAATGCACAAACATTCAGTCTCTATGATTTTGATGACATGTCAGGTGAGACCTTATTCAATCATTGAATATTGAAATGAAGGGGGTATTTGTTGGTAAATACTTTAAAACCATGGGTCTAAAACCCCGAGCCAACATCCCATGCAAGGACTTCTTTAGTTTTTTCCTTGGGCCCTTCTTGTTCAATAAGAGAAATTCCGCATAGTATAATTTTCTTCTTCATGTACCAAAGCTTCAAACACTTGTTTTGCACATTAATATTAACTATACAAATGGAATCCTTCCAAGGATATCCCAAAAAATTATCCACATCATCCATATATGTAGAATGAGAATCTGAATTCAACACATATTTATCCATGGTAATCTTCAAATATTTAAAAAATTGAACATTCTCACACTCAACTTATGTGCCATGAATATTCTTTGTGGGAACTTGCAATCTTTTATCCAAGTTAACATTGATTGAATTATGCTTGCCACTAGGTTTTATATAAATAATAAAATTTTCATGTTGAATTCATCGATTGAATTGTAATAGGAATTTTGTGCATGAAAACAAACCCTTAGTGCTCTCTTTATCCTTCTTCCCAACATGACACCCCCTGTCTAAAAATACTTTTTTATATTCTTTATTTGAAAGTTCCTTCATCTTGTCATTGTTAAGAAAATTCCACCATATGGCCACCTCACATGTTAAACAAACAAGGAGCCAAATTTTCCAAAACAATACCCATCAATACATTTTCTCTTTTATGTAATCTTCAATATTAGGACCATCATTTATTCCTATAAAGAACATCTTTGAAAATAGAACTAGGGTTTTGAATAAAATCGCTTAATTTTAAAAGAGATCCTTTATGTTGTTAGGGTTTTGAGATAGCTAATGTAAACTTATCATAACTTCTATAATACTTGTATGATTGGCTATTATGACCACAATTGTTAAATTCCATGGCCACTCTACATCTACTAGCATTGGTTTGTCTGAAATCTAGGCACTCTATCAAATGATATATGATCAACAAACCATGTGTCATCACCGGAAAAACCCTAAAACCACTCATTTTAAATTAGTGATAAGTCAATTTCCTATACTCTGATTTGGACAATTTGTTTTCTAAAATTAGGTGTTTTAGTGAGAGGAACTCAGATCTATAGCTAATCTATTCAGATTCTTCATAGATTTTTTTAGAAATTGATCTAAAACTACAAAAAATCTGCATAAAGAAAAACAAATCTTCCACTTTGTTCCCAAGAAAGAGCTATGATACCACTTTTATTAAACCTTGATATATATAATAGATAATATATCGCTTAACTTCATAAATAAATTATTAAATTTAAAAATATCAAAAAATGCACACCATAAGCACATGAATATAGAGAAGAACCCTTAAGGTAGGGTAACACCATCAAATACTCTTTGTGGAAGGAATCACTTCACAAGCTTGCTACAAGATAATAAATTCAACATATCTCAATACAATGATACTCATGTGCAATTATACTTTCTCACGAGTATTCCTAGGGGTCTAGACTAACTACCCCTTATTATTATATTATTTCCTCTTAACTACATAGTGGACAAATTTATTACCCCTTAACTACCAAGTGGGCCTATTGCATTATTATGACCACATTACATTCATTATCCCCTTGGATACCTCCCTAGGTACCTAATATTATCCTCCATAGGTACATTACATAGATCCCATCACCAATGAGGGAGTCAATATAAAGAGGGGGAGCTCCAAATGGATCAGAAAAACATGGAGGAGAGTGGTCTCAAATAGGATTGTCTTCACCTTAATTAGAAGGATTTAAACTCCCTATATAGGCATTGTAAAGTGATAATTCCATGATGAAAATGGAAGGAACCTCCATGCAGTAGGGCATCAATTGGGGATCGATGGATGACACTAAGATATATGATGGAAGGGACACGTAAGTAATTTGCACATCCTCTCCACACATAACCATTAACTAGCATTAATATGATGAAGGTGGATATGACATATGACTTCTTCACAATGATGGAAGAGGGTACACTAATTAATCTCCAATTGTTCTTATAAGGTTAACAATTAACAACCCTCTAGTGGAAATTTTCATTTGTGAGGGGAGGTTTGATTCTATGTATAGGATAAGTGACTTTGTCCACCTACAACTTGTGCACTCCTTCAAATATAGGTCATGTAGACATGTTAGAGGAATTGTGCAAAGGTTTTCTCTATAGGAACAAGCAATAGGAGGATAAAGAGGAGGAAGAAACCCAAAGAATAAATAAGTAACCTTGATAAATTTAGTGTCTGAGGCCCACCATCCTCATTTATCTACTAAGGTGAAGGGTAAAGTGGTTGCCATTGAATCCAAAGTTCAAGAATATTGTGGTCGAATTTCCAATGCTACCATTGATGAAAAAATCCAACCTTTGATACTAGGCCAAGGTAATACAAGGGGGTAGGATTCTAAAAAATTTAAGCTATTGGAAACTTTCTATAAGATAAAAGGTTTAGTGGCATATGGACTTGAGGCTGAGGGAAATCCAAGCCAGAAAAGTCTGCAAAACTTAAACCAAATAGAAAAAAAAAAATGATGACAAACTATAGCATTTTGAAAACAAATATGATTATTTTTTATATCACTACCATATGGGGATTAGAGGAATGAAATGATGACATGGACTAGGTGAAACCTATTCATATTGAGGATAATGACAATGGACCCAATGCCACTCTATAGTACAATGGCTTCATTGATGTAGAAGAGGGTCATGAATCTCAATATCAAGTTTTTCAACTTCCATGGATTCTTTTTAGGCCACATATTTTGAATCCCAAACCCTATGTTATGTCAATGAATTTGTTGGATTATGTTCCACAATTTACTAGTTATATACTTAGCAAGATATATGATGAATCTAGATATCTATGATACTTTTTTTCTC
The DNA here is from genome assembly GCA_009831015.1 of Picea engelmannii. Taxonomy (NCBI): domain Eukaryota; kingdom Viridiplantae; phylum Streptophyta; class Pinopsida; order Pinales; family Pinaceae; genus Picea; species Picea engelmannii. The sequence goes on from ML800774.1 coordinate 199,685, forward strand.
TAGATCTTGAAACACTACATTAGATAGACCTAAGATCAACACTGGTAATTTTTGACACTTTGTACACCTAGTTTCCTTAGAGGTAGGTCATAATGTGGGATTATTATACTACATTTTATTTCTTATTAAAATATAGTTATATTATTTTAAAACAAAAAACCCATATAATAAAATTCTCTTGATAAAAGTATAATAGAATATATATTGTTTTTTTGGAAGGTGACAAAAGCCTATCGTAACTCATAACTTAGTAGTCAATCGACAATAAAAACAAATATCATTAAATATTTTTCACAAATATAATATTTTTTTTTTAATTTAATATTATATTTTTAATAAATATAATAATATAAAATAAATAATAAATATTATTAAGAAAATTATATAATTATAAAATTTAATATTTTGTTTTGCGTTAGTTACTATTTCGTAAATGTTATGTCTAATAATGATTTGTATGTTATACATACAAGTTACCAACATTATTATCATATGGTGTCACATGTCATACGATGTCTATTCACATTATTTGTTCATTATCACTTAAATCCCCTACAACATTTTACACTTGATTAACATTTTATTTTCTCCTAATATATTAATAAAATCAAAAGATCAAAAACTTTTATGGATAAGATTAATATTTAACCTTATTATTTGTCAATTGGGTTTAGTTCAAGTGGTTGGGAGAAATTTGTTAGACTCTCTACTCGGATTCAATTCTAGTAAGTGAAATGTTGAGCTCATAATGAGTATATTATTGTAATGGCTTCAATCCTTTTTGTCGATCAACCTTGAAATGAGGAGAAGTACTCAATGGTTTTCCCCAAACTTTATAACCTTGTTTATAGAATCAATTTTAATGTATAATCTATAAATATCATTTACAACCCTATATTTCATTTTCATTACTTGTAAGAGATGGACTTATAAAAATGGACCAACATTATTAGGGTTACAAAATAATTTAATTATTATTAATTTTCATTGAAAATTAAAAATTTATAATCAATGCTAAATTTATAATTTTAATATAATTAAATTTGTATGAAAAATTATACCTTGAAAATATAATAATTTATATTGTAATGGTTTTCATAATTTTTTTAAAACAAAAAAATGGGAAAATATTAAAGAAGAAAATATTTACTTGAGTTAAATAACACTTGTACATCAACTGTATGTTTTCAAAATTTAAACAAGAAAGACAGTTCTAAACCAAAATACAAAGTTTACATATGTTCTCGACAAAAATTCCCAGTATTTACTCCTACTATAGATTCTATAAAATCTACCTAATATGAAAATAACTTTAAAAAACATATTGTAATTAAAAAATATGGAGGTTGGTGGCCTCTTCTAGACCCATATTGGTTGGAACAAATTCATGTTCCCCTATCTCTATGTCTTCAAAGCGCTAGTGAACTGTATCTGCCTCTTTTAATTCTCGTTGTCCTGAATTGACTAACACCCTCTAGTTGGAATCCCCTAAATAAATAGCTTTTCTCAATTGAACAATCAAATTTCTTAGAATAACAAATTTAATTGAACCCGAGTACCCATAATAGAAGAGATTTGGGAGACTAATTGTTGTTCATTTTCACGCACCTCAGTTGTAACGGTGAAAATGGAATACCTATTACCTTGAAGCATTTCCCCATGATACCTTAAGACTCTCTTCATTTCTTATTGATATTTATAATCTGCAATTATAATTCTAGTAAGCCTCTAAAAAATAGAGAACTAGAGTCAACTGATAAGGTGCACTCCCCGAGGTGTAGGACATTCGGTGAAAAAGTGTGTTGTTAAGGCACTCCATGATGTTAAGTCACCGGTTTGAAACCTGCAGGGACAAAAAATCCAGCCATGTTAAGGGTTGGTGTGGCTTGGGATGGGTGTGTTCCTCAGGTGATTTTGACGGCTTAGATGCCCCTGAGTCGCAGTTTCTCAGCCACGGGCTAGTCCCGCAGGTCACAGACAAACTATAAACAAAAAAAAATAAAAAATAAACAAAGGTACAACAATAAAGCCAAAATATCCTTTGTCAAATGGGTGAAGACCACAAGGAAGCAAGACTGGAGACCATAGATCCTAGTCCAATTGACTAAATTCATAGTACCAAATATATAAAATTCATACAAAGATCATGTGTTCTAAAAGGGATAAAACACCTAAACCCAAAATGCCTCCAAACCAAAACAAAACAAACACAAAAGGCCTACAAAATTTCGAACCCAAAGACCATAGACATAGCAATTGAAAGTTTTAGTTTCAACAACCTGGAAGAAACAAAAAACTTGGAGAGCATTACAACATAATCCCCACGAATGGTGATGAATAATAGAGATATCCAACAACCCTCATGTTCTCAACATTGTGGGTCACCATTATCCCACCTAGACCAAAGTTTTAAACCAACATCAATTCAATATTGCAATTCCTCACCAAGATAAGCATGTGTAAAGGGGGTGTGGGTCTCATCATGCTAATAGTTAATATTTGGTAGTAGGTTTGGCACATGATTGACATCTAGCTTAGGTGGATGAAAGTGCTTAGGGTATGGTTTGATGGGATAATGTTCCTTTAACCCTCATTTTCATTATATATCTTCATTAGATAGAGATTAGATGGTAGTGTTATTATGCTTTATGACCTTAAAGAAATTTATATTTTTAAGCCTTGAAACCTCTTGCAAAATATGAGCCATTATTGACACAATGTTGTAGTCATCTGGAGAAGTATTTTTATGCATTGATTAAATGATGACATTTGAATCACCTTCACTATGATAGAAATTATACGATGATCTAGTGTCAATCTCAATCCTTGAAACAATTCATATGCATTAGCCTAATTGTTAGAGGAGATTATGAGCCCCCATGCATAGGATAATTTTGTTTCTTTCTCTGGGATCAGAGAATATCCCCCCCCACACCTGCCACCCCTTAAAAAATTTAATATTATATTTTTTAACTTAAATTGCTATGAAAAGTATGCTTAATTGTTTTTATCATTTAGAATATCAAAATATTATGATGGTGGTGGTGGTGCCACTAATATAAAAATTGGTTTATAGAACATTAAAAAACATAAATATTACCTGGTTTGCTTTCAAATTTTGTTTTTATGCTTGAAAATCTTTAACAAAATAATTCATAAATCACCATCATTTGGATGAGTTAAAAGGTTAGGAAGGTGCATATGAGAATCTAAGAGAAAGTGATTTTCATATTCAGCCATCTTAGTGTCACAAAGATGAAAAATTCTTTCAACCCACAATGTTTTATGAACTACCCAATGCCTTGTTTCACTATGGATCCCATGAGAGTTTGTTCTAATTTTAGCAATGTTGTTTTTCTTCTTTGCACTAGTTAAAACAAATAGATACTTTTTATCTTCAAGATTAGGGTTGATCACCTCCTTGTAGTATCTTAATTTTCTCTTATTCTCTAATTCTTTATTGCGCCACAATTTCTCCTTAAATTTATATGTATTAATATTTTTAATATTATCATTATTCTTCAAGGTGACCTCTTCCTCCATGTCTCAATGATTTAGCCAAGAATAAGCATCTTTATATCGACCTTGCTTGAGCTGCATGTGGTTTTGAATAGATTTTGAAGAAAATTTACGAAGCATCTTGTCTTCCATGTTGTTTATCTTGTTCTTGTGCATTAAGTACCTAGTCATAGCCATGATCTCAAAGGGGGAAATGCTCGCTTCTATGAGGATGATAGGATAGGGTGTGTTGTCCTTAATTTTAATATTATAATTTATAGAACACTTTTGTATTTTCCCTATCTTTCTCCATGATTTTCTAGAGATGTTGTAGCTCCAAACTTCACAATCATATAAGATAATAGGAGTGATGAGATTCTCAAAGAATACTTTCTTCATATCCCAAATCCAAAGGTCTGTTGATTTACTATTGTTTTCAAGTCCATAATAAGTTTTACATCCTTCATTTATCCTTTTCTCAATGCTATAGTTCCATTTGATCTTATGATAAAGATCAATTCCTAGAAATTTGTATGAATTCACTTCCTCCATGTTGTTATTGTCATACATGAAATTAGAGTAAGTGATATTTTTTAATTTGAATATCATAACCTTTGTTTGTTAGTGTTAACAATCATAACTGCAATCGAGAAAACATCCTTGAGAATCTTTGGTTTCTTGTCAAAATCATAAGTACATCTTTCCATAAGAATAATATCACCAGAATAAAAAAGAAGGATGATGATTATTCTAGCTAGAGACATGTCAATACATCCTACTTATTCCAAACAACCCTCTAACTTGTTGATGTATATGGAAAAAAGGGTACAAGGCATGGGACAAACTTGTGTAACTCTTATATTATAATTAATTTTGTGTTACCATCCCTCAGTGTTCCTAACTTGGCAATATAATTCTTGTACAACCTTAAAATGCAACAACTTTCAACTAGAAAGGAACTTTTAGCTCTTCTAATCTATTCCAGAGGTTAATTCTAGGCACTATGTCAAATGATTTTCTAAAGTAAATGGAGCAACATAGGAGATTGGTTTTATTAATACAACACTTATTTTCAATGATCCTAAGCATAATAAGGTGGTGCATAGTTGTATGATAGCTCCTAAATCTAGCTTGAGCTTTAGCTTTTTTTGTGTCTTTCTAGCCATGCATTGATCTTCTTTTCTAGAATAATTTCATATAAGTTGGTTAAAAGAGATATAATCATAATAGTCATATAATTAGAAGGATTTTTTTATAACATCTTTAAAATTAGAAATAATGAAGCTTTGAGTTAGAAAAAACATTCATCTTAACTTTTGAAGTTTTTTATAAATAATTTTTGTATGAATTTTTTTACTTAAAATTATATAAAAAACATATTCTTGTATCATTCATTAAATAATGTATGGTTTATATATTAAATTTTCAAATAATGTATGATTTATACAATGATTTTCAAATAACTTTCTATTTCCTATATCAAAAAACATATTCTTGTATCATTCATTAAATAATGTATGGTTTATATAATAAATTTTCAAATAATGTATGATTTATACAATGATTTTCAAATAACTTTCTAGTTCTTATAGTTGTTTGAGATTTTTAAGAAATAAATATTGTATTTTTTTTTATTTAAGAAACTATATTTTTTCAAAAATAATCAGTGAAGGTTGGAAAGTTTATATTGATATTGAGAATAATTGTAAATATGGATTTTAATAAACAAAAAACAAAACAAAAATTCATTTTCAATACCTCTTGGTATTCTAGTGATTATATACGGTTGTAAGGTTTGAGGTTGTAGTATTTAAAAAAACAAATTGAAAAAAAAATCAAACAAATCCATAAACATTTTATAATAAATAACCTTATCATTAAGTGTAATACATCTTATCCTATCCTCCTTTTATGAGTTAGGGTTTCAGCCATTGAGACTATGATTAGGTCATCTACTTAATGTACAATTACAAGATAATTAGCATGAAGAATGAGAGGCTTTCTATCTCTATTTCAAACATAAGAAAAAAATACTCATGACTCAAAATAGGATGAAAAAGAAATGTAGCTTTTTGGTTACACATTTGTGGGATAGTGGAGAAGGATTCCCTTAAAAATATCAATACTTTTAAAATCAATATCATAACTAAGTTTAAAGAGAAAAT
>ML800774.1:206624-229644 GCA_009831015.1 Picea engelmannii
ACCCCTAAAATGTTACTAAAGGTTATTAGGACCCGCGGGTGGGTCTTTAGGTGTGTTGGGTTGCTTTTTAACAAGTTTTAGATGTTCAAATTTTAACTTTTTAACGCAAGGCCGTGAGCAAAAGTGTGTATAATCGAATGCTTGTAACGTGTAGTTCGGATCACCGATAACATGTCAATGAGTAAATAAATGAAATCATAGTGTTGAACCATTAACTCATCATCCATTGCCACATGTTTTGAGCTTGAAAAACACTTTTTATTTAAATGTCCTAAAAAAAAAAAACATGAAATCCAATTTTCATTAAAAAAAAATCAATTAGGTGAACATATAGGTGGAAATATCCATAAGATATAATAAGCGATCTTGAGAATATGGGATTACGATGTTTGAATGTATAAAAATAATGTCCTCCTCAAGTTCCATGCCACGTTAATGCCATTATTTAAAAAAAAATGGTTATAATTTAAAATTTAAAAAATAATTAGTTTATTTCACCTTAAGAAGGTTCAACATTCTTGTAAAGTAAAATTAAATCTTTTTTAATGTATTTTTAATGTTTGTTTTATTTTTTCATTTCATTAAAATATTATTTAAATTTTAAATCATATGATAAAAATTAAAAACTAATAAATTAATATAATAAGAATATAAATTTAATGTTTGTTAAATTATAATAGGCGTATGTATTTTTTGATTGTTAATTTGTTCGGACTTTCTTGGTAGCGGGATTAACCTTTGGCTTGAGAAACCATGACTCAAGGGCATCTAAGCTGTCAAAATCACCCAGGGATTGCACCCGGCCTGAGCCACACCAACCCTTAACATGGTTGGATTTTTTGTCCCCACAAGTTTCGAACCGGTGACTTTTCAACACGGAGTGGCTTAACAACGCACTATGTCACCGACTGTCCTACACCTCGGGGACATATATAGGCGTATATTAAAAATCAAATGAAGTGTCATTTTTTAGTTACTGGTTTACATGTATGAATCTCATCTATGAAACTCTCGTCGAAGACCCTGTCCCCTTTCCCGACTGTACCAATTATGTGTACGAAACTCCGCCCCCCTGCCCCTACCTTTCCCCTCTCCCGGCAGACCCCTTTTGGTGGTCAATTTTTTGCGTATCCAGCCGACGCCACCACTTCTTTCCGTCAACCTACAATCAATTCACCTTCCACACATGACGTATACCTACCCTCTTAAATTGATTTGATTTTGGCTATGATTTTGATTTCTTCAGAAGCTTTCCCACCCCTCCCTAAATAGGATCTAGCCAATGAATGTTTATTCCATTCCTCTCTGTGCCCACCATTCCTATCTGTTCACAGAGCCAACACCCGAATACATCTCTAGAGATTTGTCAAAATACAACATTGCCACCCTCATCACAACTTGACCCCAGTTAACAAGTAATAACCTTTATATTTTACTGTGTTTTTTATGCATTCCCAGATCTGTGACAAAATTTCTATGTGTTTTTTTATGCTTCAGATATAACTGTCATTAATTTAGAAATAAATTGAATTGAACTGTGTTTCAATCTCTTAAAACAATTATTTTCCATACTTATTTTCTTGATTTCTAAGTTCTTTATTAGTGTTTAATTTGTGGGGATGAAGCCCATGTTTCTTTCCTCTTACCCACGTCCTTAGCCTACACCTGAAATTCAATTCAAATTTGATTTTCTCATGTCATTTTCACATAGATAGGATTACACCAATAGCTACATAGATCCAATTTTAAACATTACAGGCTTGATTTGGCTTGGTTTGGATTTGCATGTGCATCATTTTTGGGATGGGGAGTAGTCAAGGTATGCTTTTATTTTTAATGAGATGGTTTGTACATAATTTGGAAATCTTCCCTTTTCTCTTGAGTACAGTGAGATGTTTTCTAAATAGTTCTCACTGAAGTGTTTATAATCATGGAAAACAACAACCATTGCATTTTAAACTAGGTTTCTCCATACTTATGCTCCATTTTAAAGGAGGTTTCTGCATTTTAAAAGAGGTTTCTCCATGTTTTTATTTTTTATTTTCCATACTTATTTTCTAGCTTTCTAAGTGATTTATTAGTGGTTAATTTGTGGGGATAAATCCCATGTTTCTTTCCTCTTACCCATGTCCTTCATACGTAGTGGGTATTAATTTCAAAACCCAGAGGCTTATTTCTCGTTTCATATTCCTTCTTCCTCACCCACATACACTTTTGATCTTATAGTTTTTCCCTTTGCACCCCATTCTTCTATTATGATTTGGTAAATTCTAGGTATGAGATAACGAGTAAGATATAACTTCTTTTAGTTATGGATAACTCTATTGCGAGACTGTGTTTTAGTTATTTATTTTTTTAAATCATGGAAGAACATGCTCTTGAATATTTCCATGCTTTGTTGATTTTTTGATGGAATGTTCACTTGAGATGGTGTTGGGAGCCTTTCAGAAGTTTTTGAAAGAAGAGGAAAGTATTTAGAAGTTTAGGTGATTGGGTTAATTTATACTACCCAATACCTTAGGGTGTCTTTGATATTTGTTAGTGCCATTACAATTATAATCATGCTTGTTTCATGATAATCTATATGGCTAATTATGTGTCAAGGTTGGATATATATATATATATATATATATATATATATATATATATATAATTTTGATGTAAAATCAATGACTTGGAAGTTTTTGTTTGTGCAATGACAAGCGTTAATTTTGTTTATGTGAGATGCATAATGTTTTACTACATGCATTACCTTAACTGTTTACTATTGGAACTAAATATAACATTGAGTTTTCATCTTTGTTTTCATATATAAAAACAAAAATGTGCAAAACCCGACAAACATAAATGTGGACATGAAACAACATTAAAAGGTTTGAAAAAGAAAAGTCAAAAAAATTGACGGAAATTGAAGAGTTTTTCAACTACTCATTTGCATTGAGGGTATTAGATTTTTGCTACCCAACTCATTTGCATGTCCTCCATCATTAGTCCAAGTTCCTTTATTTACTCTTTGAGTTTTGTTGAGAGTTAGTTCTTCTTGGTGTCATTTCTTTGTGTATTCATTGGGGGAAGGGCATTGCATTAAAATCTTGATGGGGCAATTTAACCACCAACTTGTAAAATGAGAATTAAAAAAGGGATATCCAATGTAAAAGAAGATAAAAATGCAACTTTAGAATCTTCCATTTCTTGTCTATCCAATCAATGAAGGAGATGGACATGTAAGGGATGGTTGGCATTTATGTTTTTCCATACATTTACACATCATCATTTTTTTTACTTGAGTGGTGCCATGGGACATTTTTCCTCCAACTAGGACTTGAGACCTAATATTGTATTTCAGTTTGGAGTTGAGATTTTTTTCCCTTGAATTCACATTATCAACTCTTTGTATTTTCTTCTTCAAAATTTCATCTTCATCTCTTTTGTGGGATTTCTTGACATGCATTTTGATTTCTCATGCTCAATCTTAATGTTTAATTTTCATCCCTTGCCAAAGAAAAGAAAAAACAAACCAAAATTGATATTTCATCCACACTCTCAAATTACATTTCCAAGCTTCATGTATTTTCATAAAATATCATTTCCAGGTCTCTTTCGTTTTTGGGTTTTGCATTTGCATTTCCAGTTGCATGATGAGAATTTTCATTTCCACAGGTCAGGGCACTAATCATCCCTTCCAAACCCTTATATGCTCCTATACTTGCTTGCATCAAGACCTAGGCACCTATGGCCTAACTCCCTTATGTTGCAGCCTAAATTTTGTCCACTATAAACAGGGATACAACTCCCCCTTAAGCCTGTGTCCCTTTCTCTTGTACTAAGAAACAATCATGGACTCACACACACCTATGGCTATTTTTTCAGACCTCAAAACTTCCCTCTTGGTTGGTTGTAATAGTCTTGTAACAACCTCAAATATGCCTCAAACTACTGACTGTAACATACATGTTCCAACCCTCAAAAACTATCCAATAGACCTGTAATTGTCCAAAAAATTGTGGTTTCTCCTCCTCCTTCTAGGCCGAGACTCAAGGACCTGTTGCTGCCTCAAACTATAAAACCGATATATGCTATCTGTAGAAAGTGAATAAAACAAAGTCATGGGCACTCAAAAGTGGGTATAAATGTATCATCCTTTTATGTATTTCGAAAATAAAAACCAAGTCAATGATCAAGATACTATGAACGTTATGATACTATTTCTGAAATAAAATTAGAAGACCCAATTTTAAGTGGACACACATACAACGCGATAATGGAGGAGTCACTCTAAGAATTGTATTATTTGCAGAGTCTAGTACAAACAATTCTCCATCTAGAGAGACTTGTATAGCATAAGGTTCAATTCCACTCTTGCTCCCATCAAAAAATGTTTCCACTATGGATTCACTCTCAAATTGAAAAACAACCCTGCTACCTGAATATGGTGTTCTATGGGTCTCTAAAATTTTCCATCCCTTATTGTAAAAACTTTGTTCTCTCTGCATTATGTATTCAACATGATTGTAAAATATTGATTCTCTATTTGTTCTAAATTTGTAATTGTAAAATATTGGTTATATAACCCTTGAGAAAATGTTGGTTTTAGGTATCCATACAAAATGGGTAGACAAAGAAAATGGAAGATTATAATGGGCCTTGAGKTCCAAGACCCAAAAGACAAGTCAACGTTTTCTAGAAAATATTTAACTTGGACTGAAGTATATAGACGAGASAGTCCTTTATTTGATCGTATTGCACGAATCCCTTTAGGTAGAGTTCCTAATTTTATTAGAGGGGAAGAAAGAGATMTTGATGCTCCTTGTACTTTCTTACCCACAGTGAAAAAAATCCCAATAGAAAGGGATAACGGTCATAAGCTATATGAGCTGCAAGTATTTCACAATCACATGGCTCTTGCATTTATAAATGTGTTTTTGTTTTAGTTGGTGCATGCATCTTATGAMTTGACATATATATGATCACAAATGGTTATTCATGAGTGGATATATATGATTTTGTTCTAAGGTGTTGTAATTTGTAGTGCATTTACTCATGTTCATATGGCCCAGAAGACAAAAGAGGAATGTGTTCAGATACATGCAAGGGATCATTTGTAAAGAAGAGAGGATGTCAATTCCACTTTATAGTGATTGTAAAGAATAAGGAAACTAACATAGAAATACTTACATACAACACATATGAGCATGAATATGAAGAAGGATGGCCTTATGGTAGACTTGAAAAGTCTAGGGAGGCTAGGTCGTTGCGTAAACCTAGGTTGTCGAGAGAAATTGTCTCTTTTGTAGAAAATTGTTTCTTTATGGAAGTGCCAATTGATGTTGTATATGAAAAGAACATTGAACAATATGTTGACATGGATGTGGAAGATCATGATAGAGATTTTTTCTTGACTAGAAAATATGTTGCAAATATTTATAACCACTTAATGAAGGGAAAATATCAACTTGATAAGAAAGATGAAATGAGTGTTAACCTATGATATCAGAAACGACCAGATGATTTTTTATTTTTTCAGAAGCCTAATGGTCCAAATGTTCCTTTTATAATTGGCATTCAAACTATATGGATGTTGGAGAGAATGGTCAAACTATCTCATGATAGTTTAATAGGAATGGATTTAACTTTCAGTACCAATAAATATGGGGTAAGGTGAATTTGAATGATTCATTAAGAAATGATTGTTTGGGTTCTGATTCATTGTGATTGATATCTTAAACTTTGACTTTGATTTTTACTGAATATCATAGTATCAATTGTACACACTTGTGGCCTTTGACGACAAACAATGTGGCACACCAATTGCATGGGTTGTGACATCTCGAAATACATCATTGGAGATTGTGACATGGTTGAATCCACTGATGGATAGGTCTTATCAATTTCGATCCAATTGGAAAGTCAATTCATTCATGGTCGATGATGCATTGGCCGAAATTGATGCTTTGAGGTCAATTTCATTTGATTTTTTTGTGACTTGTATTTATTTTGTAAGATTATCTCACATAAATGCATTGAATCCTACAGGAGGGCCACATAATGTCAAGTGATATTGTGTATTTGGCATGTATGGAGGGCATGTAAAAAAACATCTCTAGGTTGGCCTCTACTTCAGAGAAATCAAATGTTATTCTCAACAGGTTAAGTTATATTATAAACTCTTTCCCCAATGTTGAATTAGTTATCGAGCATGTGGATAATTTTTTCACTTATTTTGCAAATGAGAAAAAATTCTTGGATTATTTTCATAGCACTTGGGTTGCGGGTAATAAGATTTGAAAGTTCACATACTCTACTTTCTTGTTTTTATTTTTCCTCTTCCATAAAGATTCTCTTTGTACTAACTTAGTTCTTTCAATTAGGGATGTGGGTTAAAGGTTGTCATGATTTTCATCATGTAGATCAAGAAACAAATAATTTTGTAGAGGCATACCCTAGATTATTGAAGTCCAAATTTCTGTCTAAACAAAGAAAGAAATGTTCTCATAGAATGGATTGGTTTCTATATATGTTGTCGATACATGTAGATCCGTATTATAGATTCAAACAAATTTTGAAAGAAGAAGGATATTTGAATAACCATTAGAAGGAGAAGTTGTTTGAATCATCAATGGATAAAGCTAGAAGCATTCCAGATGATGATTGTTGGCCCCATGAAATCATATCCCATGCATATTGGGTGAGGATTCAAATCAATCATGACAAAAAATACCTTATGACTTGGTATCACAAGAATTTTATGGTGTGCAAATGTCCATGGTCTATTCGTGGAAACACCTGCAAGCATACCATAAAGGTGGAGTGGTTGTACTTCCTTTCATAGGGTTCAGATCCATCATTGGATCAGAATGCAAAGCCTAATATATTTGATGATGCAACACTTGATGCATTCAAAAATCCTCCCGAGATAATTACGGAGACATAAATGATTGATGCAAATGTCGACACAACTCTTGTGGCCATTGGAGGTGTTGATCAAGATGATGAGGCACTTCGATTAGATAGGGAGGAATTGTTGGGATACCTAGATGTGCTTCTTAATGGTCCTCCTGCTACTTTAACCGACACTCGAGAGATGGTGGACCTAATTAAAAGGATGTTGGATGAGACCAATAATCGACACATATTGGATTTTAATTTCACAGTTGGGTTGAGTTCTTTTGAGTCATCTCTCAAGTGAGAGAAGAGTTTCCTCATCCCGACAAATAAAAGGAGAAGAAACAAAAAAGCTAAAGTTCTAGAAATTGATTTAAATGTCCATTCCTATGAATATGAACCATTCCAGTTTGAATCTTCCAATAGATGGGGACACCCTCACTCAAATAATGCATCTCCTGTTGTCCCTGGTAAGTTATATTGAGTGGGAAGATTTTTTTTTTTAGGATTGTGTGTACCCATCCTCATTTTTTACTGGTAGTGTTATAATGTTTATAGATGTGCAACATTTCATAGATGTGGATTCAACTTGAGAACGTAGCCAAATGAAATTCCATTCTAGTTCTCCTACTATGCCAAGTGTATTTGATGTAACCAAAGTTTGGATACGTGTAATGCAATTTATTTTGATGCTATTATGGAATCTGACCAAAATTGCATCATTATATTATAGATGCACAAGCTTCTCCCATTGATGTTCCTCCTTTGGAACATGTTGGGACAATTAACAACTCTTCAGTTGTTAATGTAAAAGGTTTGGTAGATAGGATGTTCATATCTTTGTAATATTGGTTGTCATAGATTTTCTTTCAATTTTATTTTTATTACTATATTGGATGTTGTTAACCCAATGTAATGATGTTGACTATATATATTATAGGTAATTATAGAAGGAAGATACTTTTTGGAATTTAATTTTGAAGAAAGGGATTTCCAAATGTTCTATTTTGAGGTAAGGTTGCATAGTTTGAATAAACCTATTGTGGAACCTATTTTGTGATTGTATGATTAGAAACTGTAGTGTGAACGATGCCATATGTTACAGAACTATAATAAAAGAGCCTAAGAGCCAGATATTTGTGGACGTAGCCTAGGAGGGGGTGAATCACGGTAACACCTATGTTATATGTTGTGATTGATTGCATGTGTACCTTTTATAAGTAGTTAAACTATGAATGGATGAATGGATAATTTTGTGGGATATGTTAGAATGCATGCATAAACTTAACAGGTGAATGAATATTAAGAAGAATAGAAATAACAACTAGATCAAGGCTTAAGAGGATGAAATGAAATCCCATATCCCCACTCTTTCCTAGATTGCAAGAATCTAAGAATTGCAGTCACCCATAGAACTATCTCTGGTGAGACTGCACAATACACTCTATGTGTTATGTTTCCTTCTGGTTTACTGTGAGGGTCGATAGTTTTAGAGGGATTTGTTGGAAGTTTGTTCAAATATGAACCTGGGTCAGCCCAAGAAGTAGTTAGAGAAGGAGATAAACCAAAAAATGGTTCCATTGTCGACTGGAACTACATGGGATTGAGTGAGTGGGATCTGTGAAAGAATCGCGAAAATAATGAAGGTATAAAAAGGAATGTTCAGACCATGGAATCCAATGAAGGAGGAGATTGAAAGCTGGTTGAAAAAAAAGGAGCTTGAGTTTGCGCAGAAGGATAATAGAAACCCGAAGTTAACACATCAAAAATATCTGCACAAGTACGTGTTTAGCAACCTGCATGAGGTCTTTTTCCGTGATTTCTCACATGTCTTGCAAGAGTGGCATTTGAGGTTGAAATACAACCAACCTACAAATTGAATAAGATAGCTCAAGTGGAATCCTATGGAGATCACGCAGTTATAACAAGTTAACAACAAATTCATGAACGCAATAGATTTTAGGTAAGACAATATTGTTGCAGGGTTTATCAAAAAATTTGCAGTAGATACTGTGAAGTCTTATAATGCAACATAAAAAGAGTTCCTAAGAGGACCTAGAGGTAGGTATATCAAATCTCTCTATACTTCAATCAAGATCTTATCATATAACAAAGGTGTGATGACTATGTAAGGATACAACTAAAATTCCCTGCGTGCATGGGGGAAGCACTGACGAGAGCTAGAGAAATGGAGGAAGATATGGATAAGGGAAGGAAGGAGGAGGCCTTAAACCCAATCATGATGGAGGAAGATCAGATCAAGAAGATCATGGAAACAACTAAAAAAACATGCAGTGGAGTACTCTACCAATATATGATGAATAATAAGAAGAGAGTCATAGTAGATAGAGAGGGCTTGGAAAGTGATGAAGAAGATGTAGACGATCTTTGGGATGTGGAGCAGATTGAGGAAATCCTACGCGCAACATATGAAAGGAAGAAAATATGTCCAAGGGAAGTAACATAACGAATCACTCCTATCCATATCAGTGTCAGTGTAGAACCCATAACCCCATGTGCGACTAATACACCATAAAGAACACCATCATTTAGACAACCGAATTTTAGTAGAAGAAAGAAAACAGGAAGTGCACCCAATCAAGGAGGAATGACTGAAGGAGCTAGTTCAAGAAGTAGTATTCAAGTATATACACCGCGCAAAGGTCGCATTTCATCACCGTTCAAAATGGAAGGACATGATCCCACCATCAGTTTACTTGAATTTGAGGGAGAGGCATTAAAGGATCCTGAAAAGCACTTGTTTATCTGTGAGAATATTTGGGAAGCAAAGAAAATCACAGATGAGGAAGCAAAACTTGCGCAGTTATCTATCATGCTAAGAGACCACGCAATGGATTGGTGCATGAGATTAGTTGTAAATAGTCCACCTGGAACTACAAAGACGATTGCAGATTTGAACAAGTTGTTGATAAATGAATTTCATAAGCCTAACTCAAAGGATCAATATATGAATGAGATGATTGAAATCAAGAAGAAACCAGGTGAGTCTATTTGGGATATTGATCATAGGTTTAAACGTCTTAAAGGTAAGTTGATGTATGCCATGATTGATATGAAACATAGACATATCTTTGTGAACTCGCTATTACCGCAATTGAAATACCCTTTGAGGCAACATAAGTTTCAAACTCAGGCAGAGGCTCTACATGAATCCCTACAATTGGAAGAGAACCAATATTAGAAGACAGATTCAACAATAGAGGAGTTGAAGGAGGATCTAAAAAAACTCACATTTCAACTAAACCATAATAATAGAAAAGAGAAAAGAGAATTTTTTTGGTGTACCACATGCAGGACAGAAGGACATCACAAGAATGAGTGCCCAACTTTTGCGCAGTACATGGAAACAGGGCTACCAAAACCTTTTCCAATAGGAGGTCCATGGTGTGAGATCGGTAAAACACATGGACATGAACCATATCATTGTCCAATGATGCAGAAGTATCAAAAAGTATCCAAGAGTTCATATTGCAACTTTTGCAAATCAGTGGGTCATGATGACAAAGATTGTAGGACAATGGACTTGATGCGGGAAAGAACATCAGACACATCTAGAGTGCAGGAAGAAATGATGATAGGGAAAGATGCACCTCAGTTTAACCAGGTACCACCTCCATACAACACTACGTAGCCTCAATATAATAACGTGAAGACACAGTATAACCCCGCGCAGTATAATCAGGTGCCTCAGTACAATGCACCATGAGAATATCGAGGTGGATACAGAGGTGGAGGATGAGGTAGAGGAGGATTTGGAAGAGGCAGAGGTATAGTAGTGTGCCACAACTTCAAACATCTAGGACACTGTGCAAGGGAATGTCCACTTTCACCTGCGACATGCATGTACTGTCATGCAGCAGACCATGATACAGAGTTTTGTCCAACATTATTGGCAAAAATTAAAGAAAAGCAGAATCAAAACAATTAGAATGTTCAATGTATTTCTATAGAAGCCATGGATGATGGAAGAAATATTAACATAGTCACAAGAGGAGGTGCTAAGACAGGAACTGATGCAATAAGATATAAGTCAGCGCAACACCAATGGGTGAAGAGGGATACTAAACCACAAATATAGTTCGATGCATGGAAATAAAAAGAAATATTCAAGGAGGAAAGATAGGAGTTCCTCAAGAAGGATGTTGCATCTACATCAACCGCACAACATACTTAGAACATACCAATGTACAATATTCCCTTATCAATGGATCACACCAGTGAAGTACCACCTATATCGCAAGTAAGTACCATACATAATTTTTTGCAATCTTGTGTTAAGCTACTAAATGACCAATCATCTGTTAAAATTTTGCAAAATATGTTAGAAAAATGTAACACAGTGGTAGAGGGGAAGTTAAAATAGAAAATAGTCAATCACCTCCATACAAGAAGGAGGGAAAGCAAGGAATTCATATTGAATTATAACATTGGATATTTCAATATGGGGGATATCATATTGAATTTAGGCTCAGAGGTAAATGTGTTACCCAAGAAGACATGGCATTGTATCAGAGAGCCCACACTAGGCTATTCACCTATCCAATTGAAGCTAGAAAACCAACACAGAGTTCTACCAATTGGAAGGCTTAAGGGTGTGACAATAGATATGGATGGAGTGCGCACTAAGGAAGACTTTGAAGTGACAGAAATAGTGTATGGCACAACACCCTATCCAACATTGCTTGGTCTGGATTGGGAACTTGATAACCAGGCCATAATCAACTTGAAGACAAGTAAGATGACATTCGAATAAGGAGAGTACATAGTCACTGCGCCACTAGATCCATCTAAAGGATAAAGTTTTAAAGAGCTCACTTACTTAGATCTGGAGGAAATCAACCAGTTATACAGAACCACCGCATGCAAAGAAGATTTTGTTAATCCAATTGCATATGGGGTAATCAGTTGGAGGAGAATCAAATCATGTGATTCTGACTCAAATCTAGGCTTGGAGAATTGGTAGCAGAGATTACATGAAGACTCCACAAGAAGGTGTGCAAGAATAGACCGCACAGTAAGATGGGTGGGTACCGAGATAAGAGAACCTCCCAGTTTCCATGGTGAAAATGACTTAGAAGAATTCCTAACAAGATACGAAGATGAAGTGTTATATAATAAGAGGCTATTAGCCTTGGAAATTGCACTCAAGTAAACACCTACAATATGGTGGGGTCCGCACAAAGAAATAGTTAAGGACTGGTACCAATGTAATTGAGTGTTGCGCATTAGATTTGGTGCAGAGAAGGGGAGCACTAAGATGCATATATATGATGGAAAGGGGACACTAATAGAACATTTGGAGAAACACATAACACTATGGAGAATGACACCACCAGAGGAATGGACTCATTACTTCATCCATACCTTAGAAGGAATTCTAGAAAACTGGTAAGTAGACTAGGAACTGTGCAGAGGCACTGCAGAATGGACAACATTACAACATAATTTTATAGTAACCTTCTCATTTGAACATGAGAACCCCAACACTGATTCAACACTCAAACAAATCAGATTGGTGATACTTATTGATGAACCATAGGTGGAACTCATGGCAGAGTATCAACAACAGAACAAGAAAACAATCAAAGAACTATTGTCATGCTATCATGTGGAAGAAGAAGCGCCAGAGGAAGATGACCCACACAACATTCATATTACAAAAGTTGAAGGTGAAAGAGAGGTGGAAGGTCCATATTTGGAATCAAAAGTATTTTTTGCACCTATCAAAGTGAAGAAAGTTAATACTGGGACAACAAATAAACCCAAAATGGCAAGTATTGGAGACTATTGGGATGAACAAATAGTGGAAAGAATAACAGAGTTATTGTGCAAATACAGTGACCAGTTACCAACAATGTTTAAAAATATGAAAGGCATGGCAGGAGATATAGGATAGATGAATATACCTCTCAAACCTGAGGCTAGATAAGTCAGATAGAGAATTTATAGACTAAATCCAATATATAAGCAGAAAGTGAAAGAAAAAATTGAAAGAATGTTAGAAGCTGGAATTATAGAACTAGTAGAAGAATCTAAATGGATAAGCCCTATGGTAGTGCAAGAAAAGAAACAAGGGGGGATAAGGATTTATGTAGACTTGAGGAAACTGAATGATGCTTGCCTACATGACCCTTTTCCCACCCCTTTCATAGATGAGGTATTAGAGAATGTGGGAGGCCAGGAGGCATACTCATTTACAGATGGATTCTCAGGTTACCATCAGATCAAAATAGCTCCAGGATACATGTACAAGACTACTTTTTCCACAGAATGGGGATCCTACCAGTACACAGTCATGCCTTTTGGGATGAAGAATGCACCAACTATATTTTCAAGGGTAGTAATAGTTTCTTTTAAGGATTTCATACATCATTTTTTAGAAGTATATCTAGACGATTGGACTATATACACCCTATTAAAATATCACATGGAAGTGTTGAGGATGATGTTGGAAAGATGTAGGTAGTGTCAGATATCATGGAATATCAAGAAGTGTATATTTGGGACACCTTTTGGAATATTGTTGGGACACATAGTGTGCAAACAAGGCTTGCTAGTGGATCCTTATAAGATTGCAGTCATTGTTAATTTACCACCACCAAAATCAGTGTGCCAGTTGAGAGCAATATTGGGACATACATGCTACTACAAATTTTTTGTAAAAGGGTATGCACAGATCACTGCGCTAATGGAGAAACTATTAAAGAAGGATACTAAATTCCAATGGAATGAGGATTGTCAACAAGGTTTGGACACTGTAAAAAAAACATGGTAACAAAACCTATCCTAGTACTCCCATATTGGGAAAATACATTCCATGTGCATGTATATGCATCAACTATAACACTTGGAGAAATTATGGCGCAACCAGGAGCAGGGGATTTAGATCATCCTATATCATTTGAAAGAATAAAAATTTTAGAATCAAAGTAGAACTACAATTCTATAGAAAGAGAAGGCCTATCTATGGTCTATGAACTTAAGAAGTTCAAACATTACTTAATGGGAAAACACTTTAAGATGTTCACAGATCATTCATCCCTCAAATACCTAGTCAACAAACCAGTGTTGGGGGGGGAGGATCTGTAGATGGATACTGTTATTTCAATAATTTTACTTTCAAGTGATAGTCAAACTAGGGAAGCTATATTCAATACCTGATCACTTGTCAATTGTAACGAATGGAGAAGAACCTACCAACTTGGAAGACAACTTCCCTGATGTGCAGTTATTTTCAGTCCAAATATCCGATGAATACTTTGTTGATATTATTGAATACTTGAGTACATGAATTGTGCCACAATATGTTAACACTATGAAGAAGAAAAATTTGGTAGTCAGAGTTGGATACTATCAACTGATTGCAAGACATTTATACAAGATGGGTGCATATAACATTTTGAGAAGATGTGTACTAGAACATGAAAGGCCTAGAATTTTGGAAAAAGATCATGAGGGAATAGTTGGAGGACACTATGCAGGAAAAGATACCACATAGAAGGTATTGCGCATAGGAATATGGTGGCCAAAAATTCACAGAGATGGTAAGGACTATCGCTAGAAATCTGATGTCTATTAGAGGATTGGTAAACCTAATAGAAGGGATGAGATGCCCCTAATACCCCAAGTAACTTTGTAGGTATTTGAAAAAAGGGAAATAGACTTTGTGGGACCAATCCACCCACCAGAAAAAAGGTCAAGAATGAGATATATCATTATTGCGATAGACTACTTAACAAGATGTGTAGAAGCAACACCAGTCAAAGATTGCAACGCAGAGACAACATCACACTTCTTGTTTGAGCAAGTGATCACTAGATTTGGTTGTCCAAGGATTTTGATTAGTGACCAAGGTACTCAGTTTATCAACAATAATATCAAGGCTATGACTAAGGAGTTTGAAGTCTATCATCAGAAGAGTACACCATACCATTCTCAAGCAAATGGAACAGTAGAAGCCTTCAATAAGATCTTGGAGAATGCTTTGACAAAGATCTGCAATGTCAATGGGGATGATTGGGATTTGAATATACCAGCAGCACTATGGGCATACATAACTACATGTAAAAATATGACAGGATATACACCATTCATATCGGTGTATGGGAAGAAAGTATTAGTACCATTAGAATTTTTGGTACCCAGTCTACACATAGCAGCAATTACGAACATGACAGAAAGAGGCGCAGTAAAGGAAATGCTCAATAAATTAATGGAGATGGAAGAAGATAATATTCTTACAGGATTTCACTAAGAGGTACAAAAATAAAGAGATAAGGCTTAGCATGACAAACATATCAAGAGGGAGATTTTCAAGGAAGGAGACCTAGTCTTGCTTTACGATAGTAAATTTTTCAACATCCGGGTAAATTCAAAATGCATTGGCTAGGGCCATATGAAGTGAATACTGTCACATATGGGGGATCTGGACAGTTAAAATACTTGGGAGGCATAGAAATGAAAGGATTGATCAATGAGAGTCGACTAAAGCTATACAGGGATGATCGACCTCCTAACAATTAAAAGTTACAACGTAGTAAGAAATCATGTAAATAGTGTAAGATAGTAGAAGCTAGGATAGAGAAATGACAACAAGAATAAAAAGGAGAAAAAGAAATAAAAAATTAGAAAAGAGAGAAAATACAAAAAAATGGGGAAAAGTTGTGCATGGTAACTACGACGAAAAACATCAGAAGACTGCCCACAGTGAAAAGTGAACTTGGTGCAAATGCATGCAAAAAGGTAAAAGTAAATATAACACGGTCTATAAAAGGAATAAAAACATAGAGTTATTAAACAATTATCAAATTTTGACCTCAGAGTGAGAAAGAGAACCCATGCCCTAGTTTCAAATCAACGAAGTAGCAAGCCAAGGTTACAATAGTCACACAGGATGAATCCACCGAATTTTGAGTTGCCATGACAGTTTATCCAGGTACTCGATAGGGAAAAAGGCGTAAGGAACAACTACAACAGTCAAAGAATATAGTTGAGCTCGAGGATGTGACCACCTTGAACCCATAATTGATTATCCCAACGAAGTTCGCGGAAGATCTCCCTACAACACAACAAGGAGAGATAGGGAAGAGCTCAGGGGCCAAAAATGGGGGTTCAAACCCTAACCCCGAAGCACCTGTGAGATCGAATGACACAATGGGACCACGACAGTCCCAGGCACAAGATGAAGTACTGGTCAAAGACATAACTGACATGTTAGAGTTAGCTAGGGAAGAAGAGGGCACATAAGTAGCTGAGGTAGGAACGTCTATTGCGGGGCAGAAAAGAAATACCCCTAACAATATGGAAATCATGCTTCCATTCCTTCCAGACGCAGTCCCCACTGTCGATGACATGTTGGGGAAGGTACGAAAGTTGAGGTACGTGAACCATGATGTGCGCGACACGACCAAATTTCCAGAATTGGTCGAGGAAAACTATTTGATCAACACAGGGGAAATTGGACCCCTAGGATGGTCAGTGCTAGTGCCCGCGTGGTGGATTACATGGCTATATAATTCAAGTGTAATGAACCTCTTGGAAATACCACATTTTGGGCATGGTAAGACTGTTGGTTTTTGTGTAAAACAATTGGTCTCCCAGATCCATGGAGTCATTCTTTGGATGAACAGACCAGTTCAAATTGACGTGGAGTTAATTTATAAAATAATAGGATTGCCTACAGTCGACGCACCGTCGAAAGACTTCTTGAAAACAAAGAATGTGAGAAAGAACTGGAGGAACAAGTGAAGGTGTAGTTCAGCACGACCAGGGGGAATAGAGGCATCATCATCAAAGAAATCAATGACGATGCCACAAGATTCACCAGTAAGACAATGGCGTGCAAGATTCTAAGAAAATGTTGCAGAGAGGAAGCACCAGTAGGAGTGATCGCAGTAACAACGTAGTGCGCAAAGGGGATGAATTTCAGCTAGGAGGCATACCTGTCGAATCAATTCCTCCTTGAGTGTCACGACACGTAGGAAAACGGAACCAAATTCCATTACTCCTGGTTGATAATATTAATAGTGCTAGCAGGGTGGCAGGAGCCCAAGTTCTTTGCATTCTTATACAGAGTGGGAAAATGCTACATAACCAGGTATGAGCCTCTCTGGTAAGTGAAGGATAAAAAGATGCAGTAGAAAAAAAACACAGTGTTTTCCATGTTGCTAGAAGAAATCCAACAGTGCACAACAAACGTATGGCGCATACCTATGGAGGTCACATAGGAAACAGAGGGGATAGCTAAATTCAAGGCATCTCAACATCACCTATGGATCCAAGCCATGAGGGATCCCAACAAGGCATGGTTGAAGATGCAATATTGATTCACCAAAGAAGAGGTGGAGTGGATTATCAAGGATTAGACCGCATAGTGACAGTCACCTTCAACAAAACCAACTACAAGGATGGGCATGGCACAATCCTCCAAGCCTAAGGAAAAGGATGATGCAGGCTCATTAGCGAGGATAAGTAGCCCGATGGATAACACTCGAACAACTACAGTGCGAACCCTACCAAGAGGGAGCATCATGGTACCAAAAAGGTCGAGGAGAATGCCCACAACAACAAGAACAGGAAGTCGGGTGAAAATAGGGCCAAAGGAGACCATACAGGCTTAAGAGGATGGAGGCCAAGAAACAACGACATAGGCACAAACCTCACAAATGGCAAGGAATCTCACGCAAGGAACACATGTGTGGAAGAAGAGGAAGTATGAAACAAAGGACCCCGACATCACCCTCACATGGGATGATGCAGAGCTCGTCGTGGATAAGGTCCAAGAGAGGAGCGAGGAAGTGGTCAGAATAGCATAGGCACAGAGGGAGAATATCATGGCCAAGATGCTATAGGTTCATGCAAATATCCAACATCTACGGAACCAGGCCGAGTCACAGGCCATTGCACAACCATTAGAGGAGACACAAATTCCATCTTTGTAGAGAGAAGGCGAGGATACCATGAAATTTTTCATCCAGGTTAGGGATACAGTCACGATAATGCGTCAAATTATCAGCTTTGACTAGGAGATGATGCATAAACCCCTAGAAGAGGTGGAACAAGTAGATTTGGTAATGGCGCAGATCCCCACAAAGGCCTTATATGGGATACAACCTAGCGTCATGTAGGAAGTACACTCTAGGGCTCGTGCAGATGCCACAAATCTAGAGGTGGAAAGAGGGGTCACAGAGATTCTCTAGATCACATGCGACTAGTTGACTGTCGAAAAGGAAGAGGAGAAATAACGCATAGACAGACTAAAATAGGGATTGACAACAACATATAGTTGAATCCCCAAAAACGTATAGGTAGAAGAGAGAAGCACAGAGGAGAAGATAAACCTCATTGTGTAGACAATTGAAAAGTACATGCAAGAGATCAAGGAGCTAAAAGAGAAGCTTAATCCCATGACCCCGCCTGAGGTCCGAGAGTAGAGGAAAAAAGAAGATGCACTCCAACTAGCAAAGATGGAGAAACAAGTCAACACAGTAGCAAGATTGTTTGAAAAATTAGAGCAGCTTTGGACAACATTGGAAGAGGATGAGTAGGTCTAGCAGTGGGACCAGGAGGAAGAAAGAATAAGCGCAACAATATAGGACCTCAAGAAGAGTCAAAAGATAATGAGCATCACCGAGCATCTAAAAGGAATGTAGGATATGAACAAGATGTAGGTAGAGTTAAAAGCAACATAGACACAAAAGCAGGAAATACTGGTGCTAATGGAACCTCTCCAAGAACAAACAATGGAGATGATCACACAGTTGGAGGAGCAGGAGAAGAACATGGCACAAAAATAGGTAGAGTGCATAGCCATGATCCAGGAGGAGATCACAATGCAAGCATTAGAAGCACTCATAGAGAAGGTCATGCAAGTCTAGGCAAGAGAAAGGAAACTTGCAGACAAGTTCCATATCCTAGCAAAGGTTCTTGACAGAGCGCACACTTCCTAGGTGGCTCGGGATGAGCCACATGTCAGTGTTGGGGGTTTGTTGGGTGCAGGTCGATTTTGAGGAAGAATCCAATTTTGGAAAGTAAAGCTTAAATTAGAAAAGTACAGATGGAAGGAAAAGAAGCACGTGCGAGGGAAAGCCAGATGCAAAGGAGGAAAGCATGCAAGGTGCGCATGCAAGAAATCCTAACCACAATAGGGATAGAGTTTTTGTAAGATATTGTAATGGGTGATAAGCCAAAAATAGGTATAAATAAGTACCTAGGAGGTCTAGGTTAGGGTTTCCAAAAGGTTAGAGAACATTCTTACGCTTGGCTAGGAGAATGATTGTAAGATCTGAGGTCTTTTTGTAAGTTGTTGAGTGGTAGGAGAGCCAAGTAACTATATCCTAAGGGTTAGATCACAGGCTAAGGATCCTGGTGTGACTTAGTCATCCTCATAGGGGTTGTGGAACTTATTTTGTGATTTTATGATCAGAAAATGTAGTGCACGCGATGCCATATGTTACAAAACCATAATAAAAGAGCCTAAGAGCCAAATCTTTATGGACGTATCCCAGAAGGGGGTGAACCACAGTAGCACCTGTGTTATGTGTTGTGATTGATTGCATGTTTACCTTCTGTAAGTAGTTAGATTATGAATGGATGAATGGATAATTCTGTGAGATCTGTTATATGTTAGATCTGTTAGAATGCATGCATAGACTTCACATGTGAATGAATATTAAGAAGAATAGAAATAACAACTAGATCAAGGCCTAAGAGGATGAAATGCAATCCAAGATCCCCACTCTTTCCTAGACTGCAAGAATCTGAGCATTGCAATAACCCATAGAACTATCTCGGGTGAGACTGCACAATACACTATGTGTGTTGTCTTGCCTTCTCATTTACTAGGAGGGCCGATAGTTTTATAGGGATTTATTGGAAGCTTGTTCAGATCTGAACCTGGGTCATCCCAAGAAGTAGTTAGAGAAGGAGATCAACCAACATATATTTTCTACCCTCCTTATCAAAAAAAAATCTAGCTACTGCAAAAGTTGACAACAAAGGTGTTCTAAAATTAAAGGCACCCAGTAATGTGGGAATATTATTGGTTGTAGCATGAAAATGTACATATTTTTTACTTTAAAATAATGAGATAAAGGTCTCTTCAAATAGTCATGTAATAAATTATAGATGAGTACAATATTTGTAAAACCAACATGTTATGGATTTTATTTTGTTGAAATGTTTCTTATTTTAATCATTACATGGAGAAAGCTATAAAAATTGCATGGATCCTTGGAATTGATACCATACACTTTTTTCCTGGAAAGTTCCACGGGATGTTAATATGGGAGTCCCACGGGTCATAAATCACACAGGGAAAAAATAAGTTTAATTGCATATTTATATGTTGTTGCTATTCACATATGCATATGGCTTTGAAGATTTTATATTTTAATTGATATTGACAATTGGATTTAAATTACATCAAGCACCATAAAGTGTTAATATTACACCGGTTCTTTGTCAATAATTCTGATATTATGATTGACTCCACAAAAAACACGACTCACGTAGATTGATGATATATATCCATCCACCCTCAAAATTCACATAAAATACTCATATAATATAACATACAATATAAGAAAGAGTGAATTATTTGCAGGGGGAATATGGGGCCAAAATTGTCTCAAAGGGAGGTTGTCCTATTAAGGAGAAATGAAAAATATGGTTGATGCCTTGACTGATCAAATTGATCACACAAAACAATTACCCCTTACAATCTAGTGTGAAATCCTTCCTGACATAGTTAAATTCCGTTGTGTGTGTAAACTCCACCCACATAAGAGCCTAGGGTATTTACAAACATATGACCATAGGCGGTGATTGAGCGATGAGCTTGTTTATCTCTTTTCCCTTATCCTGAATCGACGATCACAACTTAATATTGAATCGATATGAACATCTCACACGACGTAATTTGAACATGGTTAAAGGGTCTTTATAAAACACATCGACAGGATTACGACACGTCGACACTATGAATGAATGATCCAAATTTAAAAGCACACTTTCATCAATCATTATTTACCTCAAAAATTTATGGTGCGCTTATTGATATCCACCGTTGATTTTCCTCCTATTCAGATTTAACGTTGTTGGATCAACCTTCTTGTGTGTTCATGAAGGCTATGATCTGAGATCTCAAATTAATGGATCCACCTACATGTCTTTTGAATTGATTTCTTAAGGTTGAACTTCAACATGACTACGATTACATATTAGGGAAGTTTAGTCTTGTGCTTAAAAGCGATCTACCAGAGTCCCCCGCCGACTCAATTTATAAGAAAGGATAAAGCACGATCAAGCTTCATTCCTTTTTTATCTTCTTTTTGTATCCTAAAAGGCAGGCGGTAAGGTACTGGTCAACCCAGTCCTGATCAAACAAGGTAAATTGGATCTTCATCTGTATTTGGATCTACCTCTGTAACTGCTTATGGGTTACCTAGTAATGGATCCGGAACGGGCTATGGTTCTCAACCGGGAAGGGGTGCTAGACAAGATGGGAAAGAAGATGGAATTGGAAGGTACGCTGGGCGAGATGTTGATTCACCAAGCAGCGGTGTTTCTTCGAGCCTCATGGGGAAAGGTCTCTGAGGAACATGGTTCCGTAAAGTAAAGCTCTGGGGAACAACAGTGTTAGTTCCGTCCGGCGTAATAGGAACAATGTTCCGTCCGGCTCTGTAGGAATAATGTTCTGCTAGTGGGCCAGGTAAGGGTAGGTTGGTCTGCAAACCATTTTCACTTCGACTTCAACAGGGTTGTCGAAGGCCAATCCCTCACGGTGTTCGACCATGATGATTAGAAATTATAAAAAAAACAAAGTTCTCATTTGTTTGAATCCTTTTCAATACCTTTATTGTTTATGCATTTTTAAACATGCTACACTATTTCATTGGACATGAAATTGCATACATGTATAGATCTAAGAATGAAAATTCCAAAAATATAATTCTTTTGAAAAACAAATTGTGCATTATTTTTTATTGATTTTAAAATGCACGGGTCATTTCTTTATGTGATAGCTTTTATGGCATTACCCATTTATCTACAATCTAAAAACTGAAATTGTCATATTATGTTAATACCTCAAATCTTGCGCCTTACCCATTTATCTACAATCTAAAAAATGGAATTTTCATATTATGTTAAGGCTTTAAATTTTGCACTACTTGTAATTTTAGTTTTAATTCACTTTCTTAAGTTTTAAAAATAATAAAATTAACATTAAAAATTTAACAAAAATCTCTAAATTGTTCTTTACAATACAAATTTAATTTGTGCCAAGAAATTTCATCATTTAAGTACTAAGTAGTTTCAAATTTGTATCAAGAAATTTCATCATTTAAGTAAGAAGTTGTTAAGCATTCAATTTTGTAAATAAAGTAACATACTAATAGTTATTGAGATTTTTGGAGATTGAATTGTGTGTGTTTTTTTAAACTTCTAACATTTCGAGTGGACACTCCACTTATCATCGGGAACCAATACAACTTCCAAGAAAAAATGATTTTTCACAGTCATACACAATTTCCAAAAATAAAAATTATATATTCCAAAAGTTAATTTGATTTCTTACATTTCATCTTCTTACATATTATTCAAATTAATTATGATCTTCTTACATATTATTCAAATTAAGCTAATTTGATTTCTTACATTTCATCTTCTCTATCACTAAGCAAGGAAATACCAACTACTTAATAACCATCATTAATATATGATGTATTTTGACATATAGAAGTTTAGAACTCATGCAACATGTATATTCTTTTCTAACTTTGATGCATTTTCAACCCAAATTCTAAAAGTTGTTCAAACATACACAACATATACATGTCCCCAATACCCACATATATTTCAACTACAAGGTAACTTTTCACTATGACCCTAGGAACTATGACCTATGGAACTATGAACTGTGGAACTATGACCGCTAAAACTATGACTTATGGAACTATGACCCTAGAAACTATGACCCCAAGAACTATGACCTCTAGAACTATGACCTATGGAACTATGACCCTAAGAAATATGACATATGGAACTATGATCTATAAAACTATGACTTATTATGATTTTTTTTTTTTTTTTTTTTCACAAAAAGAATTCAACTTGT